>CAWUFQ010000091.1:312500-372906 GCA_963921405.1 Cepaea hortensis | reverse complement strand
TCCACCCCCTACCCCCTCATAACCCTCCCCCCCTCCACCCTACCCACCCTCCCTCCACCTTTTTCCTCCTCCTCCCTCTTCCTCTTCCTCCTTCCCTCTTCCTCCCTCTTCCTCCCCTCCCTCCTACCTCCTCCCTCTTCCTCCTCCTCCACCTCCTCCCTCTTCCCCTCCTCCTCCTCCTCCTCCCTCTTCCTCCCTCCCTCCTCCTCCTCTTTCTCATCCCTCCCTCCTCCTCCTTCTCCCTCCTCCTCCTCTCCCTCCTCCTCTCTCCTCCCTCCTCTCCCCTCCCCTTCCTCCTCCTCCTCTCTCCCTCTTCCTCCCTCCTCCTCCCTCTTTCTCCTCCTTCTCCTCCTCCCTCCTTCTCCATTCTTCTCCTCCTCCTCCCTCTTCCTCTTTCCCCCCTCCTCCTCCTAATCCCTCCTCCTCCGTTTTCCTCCTCCTCCCTCTTCCTCTTCCTCTTCCTCCCTCTTCCTCCTCCTCCTACCTCCTCCCTCTTCCTCCTCCTTCCTCCTCCTCCCTCTTCCTCCCTCTCCCTCCTCCATCCTCCTCCTCCCTCTTCCTCCTCCTTCTTCCATCCTCCTCCTCCCTCCCTCTTCCCTCTTCCTCCTCCTCCCTCCTCATCATTCTCCCTCCTCCTCCCTCTACCTCCTCACTCCTCCCTCCTCCTTCTCCCTCCTCCTTCTACCTCTTCCTCTCTCCACCTCCTCTCTCCTCCTCATCCTCCTCCCTCTGACATACAGACAGACAGACAGACAGACAGACAGACAGGCAGTCAGTCGGTAACGGGAACGAGAACTTATATGACTACTTATATGAATTAAATGAGATGCTCCCCACCAGGGTCTGGGCGAAGCCGGGCAGGGTCAGCTAGTATTTTAATAAATCCATTAAGGTGCTATATTTTATAATTTCATCTACGTGTTATAATTCCATCAACGTGTTATATATTGTAAATCCATCAACGCATTATATTTTATAACTCCAGCAACGTGTTATATTTTAGGTGTGAGCTCTCGATGTCCCCCACACTGGAAGTACTTCCAAGGAAACTGTTATCGTTACGGAGACTCAGTCGTTTCCTGGCCAGAGGCCCAGGTATTGTCAGTTATTTACCTTCTTGTGTGAGGTCTGCGTGACCAAATGGATAATAGCTATTGTTCTTAAACATTCGGTGTGCTGAATTCGAGGTTGCGTTTTCAACTCCTCCGCTGGTCAGTTGGAATAAAATAGTGACTTCTCGTCCTTGACTTTGAGATGTAAATTACAAGTACCTGTAAAGTGGGTGGGTTGCCTGACGATGAGGGGCACAGGTGGTAGGGAAAGCAAATCCACACGCAGAAATCAGTCTAGAAGTAGTAGCCCTTGTATGAACTACGCTTTGAGTTGAAAGTAAGCGAACGTTGTTTGTCTCATATTGCTAAACATTTGTTGCAGAAGCGTCCAGCATGCGAAGGACAGAGGGAGCTATGTGTAGCAGTAAATCATCGAACGTGAATGAACAAATTAGGAAGAGCTTCCAAGTAATAGAGATGTGGTTCCCGAGACGAATGTTGCGAATTTCCTGAACTGTCAGAGTAGCTAACAACTTGCCTATACGACTATAAGAAAGAGACAATGATCATTCATCGGTCATGTCATGAGAAGGCAGGCATTGGAGAACAACGGAACATCTGGAAAGACCAATGAGAAAAGAGACAGAGGCAGACCACGAGGTGTGATGCTGGCTGGGTTGAGACGTTGGCATGGAGGAATATTATCAGCGAAGTTAAACTGCAATACCAAAAGACCGAGATCTGTGTATAGGCATAAACGTCAATGCCAGTTGGCAGGGCAAACGTTGATGATGATGATGATGATGATGATGATGATGATGATGATGATGATGATGATGATGATGATGATGATGATGATGGTGCTGGCTTACGGTGCAGTAATATAGTATATGAAAGTAGTATTAGCAGTAAAAACATATATGCTTGCTTGCTTGCTTGTGTTCGCTGGCTTGAGCTCCAACGCGAAGTCCTGTATGTCGGATGAAGGCATCCTGTTGTCCAACATCAGTGTGATATCATACAGGACCTGAATTTTGCGTGAGTATCCGTTGTCCCATGTCTGGCTTATTGGTGTGCAGACTGGTGGTTTCTCGCCGTACAGGCAGACACTCTCCGACTTCGGAGGAATCGGCGATCCTACTGACTTTAGCCAAAACCCCGAAAGGACCTGTTGCCCAGGACACTCGACGAGGACGCGTCTGTAGGTCTTGGCCAGTATATAACCCGGCCCTGGTGCCTTGGAAACACCTCTGCGTCCCAAAACATATATAAAATGGTAACTGATGAATGATATGCGGTAGTGGAATAGACAAAAATAGCATTATCTCTTTTGTTGGCGTAACTGTCATTCAACTTTTACAGATCATATGTCAGACTCGTGGTGCCAAATTGGCCGAGGTGGCATCACTACAAGAGAACAAGTTTCTGAAATCTATGGCCAGGAAGAACCGCGGTGAGTAAAATGGCTTCTGCCTAAGAGATATTTGAGAGATCAAAATTTCTATCATATTCGTGTGTGTGGACAAATACACTGTGCCGGTTGTATCCCACACATTTTACAACTTGTATAAGCAATAGAGATTAGCTTGATAGGAGGCATAATGCGCTTACTCTTAAACTGTCGATGCGCTTATGGCGGGTTGTGGGGATTATTCCCCGGTCAAATGGACTTTACGTTGATTTCTCGTTCAGATAGCAATGGCAAAATGTTGGTAAAACTGTAAATCAACCCGGTATTGGAGTTCATTGCAACATCCCGCAAAGGACATGCAACACTGTATTCTAAGCTGTGTACACATTAGTGATTCATTTATGATGGGGGAATTGTGTTAAAGCTGGTAATCCTATAGGGTGTTTGTAAAGTCTCACTATACTTTGTATATAAAACAATTTTGAAAAATTAAGTACATGATGTCATCAAAAGATTCCCTAAAGAATTAATTAAATGAGTTACAATAGTCACTGCTGTAGTCTAACAAAGTTTTGGCGAAGCTGGAAAGTACCAGTGAAGTGTTCATTATAACATATTCAACAAATGTATAACCGTAATGCGATGAGGAGGTTGTTTATCAGGAATCTTGCTATAAGTCTCTGATTAACCATCCGTGTGTATCGACAGCCATTTCGAAATATTTGACAAACCTATCAGCATTGGAGGACGAAACATCAATAACATTAGATATGCAGATGATACAGTATTGATTGCAGGCAATGAGCAGGATCTGCTACAATTGGTAGATGCGGTTGTTGTACACATTGAGCAACTGAGGTTAGAATTGAATTGTAAAAAGACACAGGTTATGGTCGTCACTAGGAAGAACGAAATACCACAATGTAATATATAAGTAAAAGGGAATATTCTTCAACAAGTGAATCGGTACTATTATCTCGGAACAGTCATAACATCCGATGGGAGATGCCTTGATGAGATTTGAACAAGAATCGCCAAAGCTAAAGTAGCCTTTAGCAAGATGAAAATCATTCTCACCAATAAAAAGATTGAAATTGAAACGAGAAAAAAGAGTGTTGAGGGGATACATAGAGCCTGTTCTTTTGTATGGATGTGAAACTTAGACAATGAGCAGCCAGGCTGAAAAAACATCTGATGGCTGCAGACATGTGGTTTCTGAGGAAAATGCAAAGAATACCAAGGACAGACAGAAAAACCAATGACCAAGTACTACAGGAGACAAATGAAAATCGTTAATTGATTAGAGAAATTAGACGAAGACGGTCAAAATTTTTTGGATATGTTATGTCCTAAATCAATCAATCAATCAATCAATCATCATGAAAAGAAATGGATTGGAGAACTTAGTTACAACTGGCAAGATCGAGGGGAACAGACGAAGAGGAAGACCGAGAGGAAAATACATGGATGGCTTGGCCACAGGGCATGGACGAGACAGGAACACTGAGCTGATTCACGAGTCTGGTGATCGAGTGAAATGGCTAGTCATGACCGCCCATGCTTTTCGGCTTGGCACATGATTGATTGATTGATTGTTAAGCCAAAAATATTCTTTCTTCTGGTGATAACACTTTCTATTTGGAGTGCAAAGAATTACTGCAGCAGTCGACAGTCATTTGCTCCATATTGCTTAACAATGGAATGTGGAGTACATTTTTGATGTCGTCAAGTACTTTATTTTTCAAAATTGTTCTACATACAATGTGTAGTGAGACTTTGCAAACACCCTATATTACGTTACGATGTGATGGACATTGTGGAGATCTGGAGCCATCATAGAAACACAGGTTTTTACACATATAAGATGTGGATGTTAGCATGGCCGAATGGATAATAGCACTCGCTCTTAAGCTTCCGGTGTACTGATACCGAGGTAGAGGGTTTAATCCCTAGACCGGTCAGTGGGACTAAAATGTTGACTTCTCGTCCTTGACTTGGGGACGTAAATTACAAGTACCTCAGAAGTCGGAGTGGATTAGCCTGATGACGAGGGATACTGGTAATAGGGAAAACAAATACACACGCAAGAATCAATCCAGTGCTGCTACTAGAAGTAGTAGCTCGTGTCTAGACTACACTTATGTTCAAAGCAGTCAAACGCAATAAAATACAATATGTGAAAGCTTCTTCTTCTTCTACAATTAGCTCTTGTCCTCCGCCCCTCCTCCTTCTCAACTATATGTTATAATTGAAGTTTATGTAACTGCGATCACGATAAGACTTTGCTCATCAATCTTGAAAGTATGAAAATTAAACTAAATAAATTTATAATCTTTTGTACGATTGTGAGAATTGATTTCTTATCACAGATTTCATGTGGACAACCTATACTTTCAATTGCAAGTGGTACAGACATTGTGAATGTACTTAATATATTGATATCAATACTTGCTAATCAAGTTATCCGTGAGTGTCCTTGGCGAAGTGGTTAAGCCTCGTGTCTTGCTCACCGAAGGTTATGAGTTCGATTCCGCAACCGACATTCGGTTCAGGAGTTAAGTTTTCTCTGAGACTCGTGGGAATCGTCGCTGAAGCTATGGAGTTCGTGCTCTGTTCGACACATTCGGTAGACTTCCCTGCGGAAAGAGACCGAGCCATGAGGGGAAAATTAATCCGGTACATTAGCGCCAGTCCTCTTGCATGTGAACCTCTTTATACCTGCTAATCAAATGTATTGTTATACCTGCTTCCAATTTCAGGCTTTTGTGTGTGGCTTGGCGGGAACGACATCTTCCACGAGGGAACCTGGGAATGGGCAAGCACATCGAATACCTTCAATGGATTCAAAAATAAGTGGGCTAGTGGTGAACCAAACAACGTGGGAGATGGTAAGTTGTCATACACATGGTCAAGTCGGGACAAGAACACAGAGCCGATCCACGACTGTGGTGATCGTGTAAGATGGCGAAACATGACCGCCCACGCTTACCGCCATGGCAAATGATGGTGAATTTAGACTAAGTCAACCTAGGAGTCCAGGACAATTTGGTTTTAAAACAAACTTCCCAAGAATATTTCAACATGATTTAGCATTCAGTATAACCATAATAAAGAGTCGCGGGACGTAGTAGCTAGGAGCTTGACTGTCAATGCGATGGTTATGGATTCGAATGGTCGTCGAGGAGTATTTTGAACATTGGCCTGGGGTCCCTGGTCGACCCAGCCTAAACTGGGTACCAGGAGATGTCTCAGGAAATAAATACGCCCGTGGGATACTGATGACGTCACTCACCGAGTGCCGCTTGGTCTTTACAAATATCGATTCAGTACCATAATCCCATATATGTATATATATATATATATATATATATATATATATATATATATATATATATATATATATATATATATGAATGAGGGGAAGTCAATAAGTAAGTAACAAATGGCTGTACCCAAAAAACAAAAACAAAACTAAAAATGATAACAATTTGAATCCAGTTTATTTTCATACATACATTGTCTCTTTATTTCTCAACATAATTTCCACCACCATTTATGCACTTATCCCATCGTTTTATCAGTCCTCCCAAACGGGCTACATAGAACTGCGTGCTCTGTTTTCTAAACCACGTTTTCACTTCACATTCAGCTTCAGTATCATTCGCAAAATGTCTCCCGCCAAGGTGGGTTTTCGGTGGACCAAAAAGGTGGAAGTAGCTAGGGGCTAAGTCGGGGGTGTAAGATGAATGTTCCAGAACTTCCCACCTTAATTGGTTAATTTCCTCTTGAGTTAATCGAGCCGTGTGTGGTCCTGCATTGTCATGAAGATGTAACACTCTTCTAGTCAGCAGTCCTGGACGTTTTCTTCGAATTGCATCATGAAGCATCGATAGAACTTAACAGTACGATTCAGAATTCACATTGTCACTTTTCTTCTTGAAATTGGTTAAAAGCACTCCTTGACAATCCCAGAACCCTGTCAGCATAACCTTCCCTGCTGATGGCGTAACCTTGAATTTTTGGACACAAGGCGAAGAAGGATGGTTCAATTGCATTGAAGCACGTTTTCATAAGGGCTGGTTGTGATGCACCCATGATTCGACCCCAGTAACAGTCCTGTTCAGCATGTCTTCTCCTTCATCTTCGTATTGACAGAGATGATGCAAGGACAGGCCAAATCAGTTCATTTTGTGTTCCTCCTTCAATTGTCTGGGTACTCACCTTGAGCACACTTTCTTAAATTTTATTCGATCATACATTATGCTGTATGCTGAACCATGTGAGCACCCTAATGCAGAAGCTACAGTGTCTATCGTTACTCGCCTGTCACCTCTAATCATCTCCTCCACCCGCTGCACGGATGCATGCTTCTGTTGCAATCTCAACAGGTCGACCAGATCGGATTTCATCAACAATTTTAGAGCGCCCTTGACAAAATTTTCTACCCAGCTATGCACCGCTTTAAGGAACAAACATTTGTCAGCATAAACAGGAAGCATTTCCTTACGAATGTCCTTTGCAGACAGACTTATGCCCAGAAAAAACGCACAACAGCACGTTGCTCTTTGGTCGTACACTCCGTAAGTATAGCCGCAATTTTGTTTATGTGCTGCACATGAGCATGAGACACCTAGCGCGACCTGACGAACGGGAACATAAAGTTCGATGTTGCTGTCACCTAATGACACCTGTAGAAAACACCAACTACATTTACCTGCCATCCCACAGATCTGTGTGACTTACATATTTTTTATTTGCATATTCTTTACATGACATCGCTGTCAACATCAGCATCTTTTAGCTGATTCTTGATCTCCTGGCAAGATTACGTTCAGTAGTTTCCCATTGCTTTCTGGCGACCGGCTCACGTACCCCGTAAATCACGGCCGCGGCCAGAACGCCTACAGATTCTCGCCGTACGTCACGCCACTCGCGAGAGTAAACGGGATCACGGAGAAAGACGTTACACCCCTTGGCCAGGTGAGCCGGCATATATATATATATATATATATATATATATATATATATATATATATATATATATATATATATATATATATATATATAAATAATGTGACATGCCGATAAGTTTGGGCGGTCATGTTTCGCCATCTTACGCGATCACCAGAGTCGCAGATCAACTCAATGTTTCTGTCTCGACTATTCCACGTGGCCAAGCCATCTAAGTATTCACTTCTCTGCTTTCCCTTTGTTCTCCACGATCTTGCCAGTTGTGACACAGTTCTGCAATGTATTCCTTCCCATAGCATGTCCAACAAACTGTGATTGTCTACGTCTAATTTCTTTAATCCGTTTACGATTTTCATTTGTTTCTTGTATGACTTGGTCATTTGTTTGTCTGTCTGTCCGTAGTATTCTTTGCATTTTCCTAAGAAACCACATTTCCACAGCCATCAGATCTTGTTCAGCTTGTCTGCTCAATGGCCAAGCTTCATATCCATTCAAAAGTACAGGTTCTATGTAGCACCTCAACACTCTTTTTATTGGTCAGTGTATTTTCCATTTTCAAAAGACTACTTTCCCTATGGCGATTCTTGTTCTAGTCTCTTCAACGCATTTCCTATTAGATGTTATAACTGTTACGAGATAAATGATACCGATTCAATTGTTCAAGAATACTCCCATCTACTTGTATATTTTTTTTTTTTTTTTTTTTTTTTTTTTTTTTTTTATTGCGTATCCCTTACGGGACGTTGCAGTCAACACCAGCATTTTCAGCTGCTGTTGATGTACTAGGCAAGTGTTACGTTCAGTAGTTTGCCATTGCTTTCTGAACGACCGGCCCCTATACCTTTTTCGAAAAAACCAGCACCGCCGTGTTTCGAACCCGGGTATACGGGCTCACAAACCGCGTTCGCAAGCCCTTAGCCACAGAGACCGGTATATTACATTGTGGTATTTCCTGCTTCCTAATGACCACCATCTACTAAATGTTACAGATCCTGTTCATTGTCTGCAGTCAACACTATATCATCCGCGTATCTAATGTTATTGATGTTACATCCCTCAATGGTAATTCCTTTTATATTTTCTACATTTCTGAAAATATTTTAACTGTACAGGAAAAAATGATCTAGAGACATTACACATCCCTGTCGCACTCCTCTCTTAACTGATTCAGTGCCGAGGTACAATATTTCGCCACATGTGACCTCCCATTTGGACAGATGGATGATATATCACCATACTAGGGTTATCGTGTTATTTGTTTTGTTTCGTGGTATCTTCCACAATTTCATTGCTCAGGGAACGGAAATTTACATTATAATACTTGTTTATTTGATTATCCACCATGTATGGTCCAAACCTCCTTTTTGTTTGGCACTGACTCAATTAATAGGCTGATATTGACCAATTTCATTATTAATCTTATGGCAGCTTGTTGTTTCCAACACATGTTCTTGTCACAAGTCTATAGTCTATCAATTTGTAGATCTGCTAGCATCTTCATCATTTTGACATGTCTTACTTTATCGAAAGCCTTTGTGTAGTCAATAAAGCAAAGATGTAGGTCTTTGTTTACTTCTATAGGACGTTCAACAAATGTTCTCAGCATGTCCAAATCATGTTCTGTACTCTTTGCCTTATACGAACCCACATTGTTCTTCTCCTATTTTGGGTTGTATTTTCTTCCTTACGCTTTGCATTACAATTCACATAAAAATCTTCATGACGTGGCTCGTTATACTAAATGTTCGATGATTTCTTCCGCTTTGCAATAAATATAAAAACTGTCAAAAAGAAATTTACTGTCATTTACTGCCTATATTACCTTGGGGTGGAGCAGGGGCGTCTTCAGCTTGAGGAATTAAGGCCGCCTGGCTAGTACAGTCACTGCGAACTGTGCAGGATAGGATTTTCGTTTTGCCCTCGACTGAAAATAATCCACGCCTTACCGAGGATTCGAACCCGGGTCTCCCGAAGGAGAACCCGGCGTTCTTAGCCGCTCGGCCAGCCGCTCCCTGCAATAAATATTGAATTACATAATTCAGGTGGTATATCCCCAGTATCATATATTGTGTTCAGCAGTCTGGTGACTTCGTCTATTCCATATTCTTCTAAGGTATTGATAATTTCTGTTGTGATGTTGTTTTGGGCACATTATGAGAAGAAATGAACTGGAGAACTTGGTGACAACTGGTAAGATCAAAGGGAACAGACCAAGGGGAAGACCTAGAAGCAAGTACCTGGATGGCTTAGCCTCGTGGCATGGTCGAGTCGGAAACACGGAGCTGATCCACGACTATGGTGATCGAGTGAGATGGCAAAATATGACCACCCACGCTTACCGGCATGGCACATGATGGATGGATGTTGTTTGAGCCCGGGGTCTTGCCAATTTTCATAGGCTTATGAGCATTCTGAACTTCTATCTTCAAAATTGATGGTCCTTTATTATTTTGCGAATATCATACTGTTCATCTCTTGTATCATCATAAAGGTTTGTCACATAATCTGTCCATGCATGTAAATGTGATTTTTTAATAATATGATTTTTCCATCATTTGTTTTCAGGCAGAGGTTGATGTAGGCGTTCTTTTATTAGTAATCTACTGAATTCTTGTGTGCATTAATATTGTAATTTTACTGTTGTGTTGTTTTATTTCAATTTCTGTGTAGTTTTTCTCAAGCCATGCTGCTTTTTCTTATTTACATAATGTTCTTACTTTTCCGTGAATCTCTAAGTATTTGTCATGATTATGATTGTTGTATCTTCTTGTTTCCGTTAATTGTAAATAATTCTTAGGTCGTCCATTTCTTATGACCCACTGCTTTAATTTTGGGATAGTTGTTTCTGCAGCCAAACTGATTGAATTCTTCAGTATTTTTCATTGATCATCCACATCTTGAAATAAGATCTCAATACACCAAATCTGCTCTTTACTTCTATTTTAAAAATGTCTTGTATTTCTTTGTTATTTTTCATTGTACACAGACCATATTTAGTGTTTCCTGGTGCATATTTGACTTTCTTTAACTTTACCTTCAATGTGCCTGTAATACATCTGTTATCACTGTAAGAGTTTGCATTTGGACTGTTTTTGCGACTGTTAACGGTTCGACATCTTCTGCTAATCGGGATGTAATCAGTCTGGTTTCTAATCCTGTTGCCAGGACTTCTCTATGTCCATAATCTTCTTGGGTGTTGCTTAAACCAGGTGTTTCTGACAATCAGTTCATGCTCTTTTGCTCATTCTACAAGTCTGTATCCTCTCCCGTTCAGTTCTTCCAAACCATGTTTATCTACTGTGCATCCATCGCCTTGCTTTCCTATTTTTGCATTTAAGTCACCCATTATGATGTTTATTTCTGATATTTTGTTTTTTCCATCTCTCCAAAGAAATCTCCATGTCATTATACAATTCCCGTACATTATCCTCACTGCTTTCTTCTGCTGGGGCATATATTTGAATGATGTTTTTGTCAAAAGGTCTTCCGATTAACTTCACCAATAGAACCCTGTCTGACACTATCCAATCTCCTTTAACAGATTTTGATGTTTTCAAATCCAAGATAATTGCTACACCTATTTGCCTTATATATAATTTTAAGATCCTCGCTTGTCTTAATGTCTGTTCTTTCCGTCTCACCTCACACATTCCTAATATATTAATATTCTCTTTTCCCATTTCTTTTTGATGTTATCTAATTTTCCATCAGCGCTTAAAGTACGAACATTCCATATTGCCAATTTAAGTTTTGCAATTCTTTTCATTTGACGTTCTGTAATTTGTCGAATCATGATAAACTAGGTATCTTTAAATAAGGTAGTTTGCCATTGTTATCCTTACTGGCAGTGATCATACTAGCCGGTGACGGCAGCAATTGTCTCGTCAAACATCCTCTGCCTACGGTCGTGGAAATTGCTACCATAACCAACAACTATATGTCAGCTCCCCTCAAATTTCCGTCCACCACCTGCCTTCCGTGGTAACTTGTGAAAAACATTTATAAAATGGTTAAGAAAATCATCACGTTACCCTCCCCCCCCCCCCTTCCCCCCCCCCCCCCTCAACAAAGCCAAAAACAAAACAAAAAGCATACACAAAACAGTGTGCCTCTACGGAAAACACAATTATTCCGTTGCCATTTTTACCGGAAGCATGAAGAAATAAAGAGGTTAAGGACGTTGTTCGTAATCCCGTACACTCTCGTACGAAACACAGCTGCGCGAGATTCGGCAGCGGATCGCGTCGAGCTAGTTGCTTGTGGAAGAATGTGAGCCGGTCGTTCAGAAAACAATAGCAAACTACTGAACGTAAAACTTGGCAAGACATCAATAGCAGCTGAAAAATACTGGTGTTTACTGCAATGTCCTGTAAAGGATATGCGGGGAAAAAATGAAGAAATAATACAATTCCTAGAGCAACTAACATCGGCGGCAAAGATCTGCAAATAATGAATAACAAACAGCAAACAGCAGCCATAAAAATTAATAACCTTGTAGGAACATTTTAGTGTTTAAAGAAGGGCGTCAGACAAGGTTGTATATTGTCTCCAGACCTGCTCACATTGTAGAGTGAATATATAATGAGATCTACAGAAAATATGCAAGGGATCCTGGTTGGTGGACATAATTAATTTAACTTACGTTATTCTAACGACACAGTCTTAATAGCAACAATTCAGAACGATCTACAGGAAATCATAGTTACAGTGGTTGTGGAGAGTGAAAGAATGGGCCTTAGCTTTAATAACAGACAAACAGAAGGCATGGTGTTACCAAAGGAACAGATTGAGCCTAAATAAGCAATAAAGTACAGGACGTTATTTTGGTGCAAGTGCAGAAATTCAGATATCTAGGCACTTGGATAACATCAGATGGAAGATGCATCACTGAGGTAAAGAGCAGAATAGGACAAGCAAACACTGCATTCTATCGAATGAAGTACGTTTTGTGCAATAAGTCACTATCCTTGAAAGTCTGAAAACAGATATTTCTTGCGTGTTACATAGAACCAGTTTTGACATACGGCTGCAAGTCCTGGACAATTAGTAAATAAGCGAAAAAATCCCTGGAAGCCTTGGAGATGTGGTTTTATAAGAGAATGCTGAAAATTAATTGGACAGCCAAAAAGAGCAATCAGGACTTTTTAAGCGAAACTGAGTCGCAATGACAAACTACCACAAACACCAGAAAGATGCAGTCATCGTTTTTTGGCCACGTTGAGAAGACAACAACTGGTACATATTGTGACAACAGGAAAGAATACGGGAAGAGAGATCGAGAAAGACAGCGTGAACAGATTATTGACAGTCTTGTGTCATGGCACGGAAGTGAGTCCACACACGAATTAATCAATGACGTCAGAAGTGGTAATTTGTGGACAGGCATAATCGCCCACACCAGTCGACAAGGCACTTGTTGATTATATATATCCATCCATCATGTGCCATGCCGGTAAGCGTGGGCGGTCATGTTCTGCCATCTCACTCGATCAACAGAGTCGTGGATCAGTTCCGTGTTTTTGTCTCGACCATGCCACAAGGCCAAGCCATCCAGATACTTGTTTCTAGGTCTTCCCCTTGGTCTGTTCCCCTCGATCTTACCAGTTGTCACCAAGTTCTCCAAATCATTTCTTCTCATAACATGCCCAAAAAATTGTGACTGTCTACGTCTAATGTCTCTGATCAGTTTACGATCTTCATTTGTTTCTTGAAGGACTTGTTCATTGGTCTTTCTGGCTGTCCATGGTATTCTTTGCATTTTCCTCAGAAACCACATTTCTACAGCCATCAGATATTTTTCAGCCTGGCTGCTCATTGTCCAAGCTTCACATCCATATAAAAGATTATATATATACACTTGTTGATTATATATATATACACTTGTTGATTATATATATACACTTGTTGATTATATATATACACTTGTTGATTATATATATACACTTGTTGATTATATATATATATACACTTGTTGATTATATATATATATATATATATACACTTGTTGATTATAAATATACACTTGTTGATTGTATATATATACATTTGTTGATTATATATATACACTTGTTGATTATAAATATACACTTGTTGATTATATATATACACTTGTTGATTATAAATATACACTTGTTGATTATATATATACACTTGTTGATTATATATATACACTTGTTGATTGTAAATATACACTTGTTGATTATATATATATACACTTGTTGATTATATATATACACTTGTTGATTATATATATATATATATACACTTGTTGATTATATATATACACTTGTTGATTATATATATACACTTGTTGATTATATATATACACTTGTTGATTATATA
This sequence comes from Cepaea hortensis, assembly GCA_963921405.1. Taxonomy (NCBI): domain Eukaryota; kingdom Metazoa; phylum Mollusca; class Gastropoda; order Stylommatophora; family Helicidae; genus Cepaea; species Cepaea hortensis. The sequence goes on along the minus strand of CAWUFQ010000091.1, from coordinate 359,130 downwards.
TATATATATACACTTGTTAATTATATATATATAAACATAATTAACAGACTTGGTAAATGTACAAAGAAATAGCCTCAGTACTTTCTCTCTTACAGATGAAGATTGTCTACACCTGTTTAGTAAGTACAACTACGGCTGGACTGACGGCCGCTGCACTGCTGGGTGCAACTTCATCTGCTCCACACCGTGAGTTCCCTTTCCTGCCTGTTTTCAGAAACTCCGTTCGTATTACGTAAAATTGAAAAATGGGCAGTTGTGGCATGAGTGGATGATACCTAGTATAAATAATTATCTTTTCCGATTCCGATTCCGAGAAAAAAAAAAACTTTCCACCATCGTTCATCTATCCTCTGTGGCTTATTTATATTGTATTGGTTCATGATGCAGGTTAAGATTTTCTCGGTTTATGCGCCAGTGTTAGCTGGCTTATCGATTTTGTAGTTTTTTTTTCAGTTCGGGGATTGGCCGGCGAGTTCTCCTTCGTGTCTGACTATTCTAGCGGTTTCTTTTCTCAGTGTTTGCTTTTGGTTCGTCTTTGTTGATATGATGCAGTTCTTATAAGGACCTTTTATATTTCTTGGTTTGTTTGTTGGTGTTCGCTCCCATATACTTAGCTGTAGCCCTTGCGTCAAGTGCTTCGTCGAATTGTCGATCTCTTTCGTCTTGTTTTTATTCCCTTTTTTTTCCCCATTCGATGAATGACTCATCCTCTGTGTCCCGGTCAGTCTCAGATGGGTCGGCAAGCTCTTCTAGACTTAATTCAGATACCCGGCAGGATACTGATTTCTTGAGTTGTGTGGACTTCGTGGTTGGAATGATGGTTTTAGCTTGCGGTTTCCGATTTGTCTTTGGTTTGGTGTCGTCTTGTGGTGTCTCTGTGGTCTTAGGCGTGGCTTCTGCTTGTTTGTTCTGGTTTATTTCCCTTTCGGCTTTTAGCAGTTCTCTTTAGGTCTTGATTGTTTGTAGAATGTCTTCGTTCTTCTTCTTTATCAGTGCGTTGCGTTCCACCTCTTGCTTTATGCTTTTCTGGATTTCCCTCAGGTCAGCCAGCAGTTTCTCGTTGTCGCTGGTTTGTGTCGGTGTTTGAAGTAACTTGACTTGTTTCTTTAGCTCGTCAATTTGGCTTTGCAGTTGAGATCTTTCAGCTTGTGAGGTGCACGTTGCTGTTTCGCACCTCCGCATTACTTCCTTGTATGGTATCTTTGCGGTAATGGTGATCTTTAAGACGTCTCTGTGTCGTTGGAGGTGCGGACAACCCAGGTATCTTGCTCCATGCTTGCCAAGGCAGATGCCACACTTTAGGTTGTTGTTGGGCATTCGGAAGTTCTTGTGCAGTTTAGCCAACGGACATTCCTGGAATGCATTGGTGCTCTGCGCAATATCGACAGATCTCTGTCTTGCTGTGGCACGTTGTTCTGCTGTGCCGACCCTCTGGCATCTTGAGCATTGAGTGATTCTCTCAGTGAATCCTTCTGGCAGTTGTACTTTCTTGTTTATTGATACTTGGCGTGGTATCTCGCTGCCCTCTGTCTTCACCACCGCTAGGGTTTTAGGAGTCTTGGCGTAGGTTAGAAGCCTTCAAGATCGGATGTCGAGATTTTCCTGTTGTAGCTGTTTCGGGGTCTGTTCATCTGTCAGCTCCATTTGGATACGTTTGACAATCCATCTGATCGTCTGTGAATCGGTGTTTCCGACTCTGGTGTCTTTCTCCTCACTCTTCTTCTCAGCTGTCTTGGCGCTTGTCTGTGGTGGGTTGTCGTCGGTCTTCTTCGTGGTAGCTTCCTTTCAACGAACGATCGAACGAACGAACGAACAAACTTTATTTTCAAAGGGTTAAGAATTAGGCACGCAGGCATGTCTAACATTCTGCCCTTCTATCACTCTCTTTCATACATTATTCCATTCACACATCATTCAATTCTAACAGAGAACAGCAACAATATAAAAGATATGCATTATAAAGGCATGGGCAAAATGCGAACATCAAAACTACGCGACTCAGTAATATTAGATAATGGTGTGACACTTGTTATTAGCCATGTGGAATATACTGGCCTACCAAAAGGGGACTGGCTGTTATACTAGGGTTTTGTTATTATTATTATTTCTATTATTAAGGGGGAAGGTAATCCGTACTGAGGTGAATGAAGGTTCTGGTTCTTTGCTGCAGCTAGCAGGCAGGTTCTCTCCTCTCGTCATCTTTACGGTCTTGGCAGCTTCCGCGCTGCTCAACTTGTATGTCGGGTGTCTTCTGGTATTTTTCTTCGATCGTGCCATATCCTAAAACGATCACACTTCTTGAACAGTTTGGGTGACTTGTCCTCGATAGCGCTCCGCAAGTGACGAATTCTCTTCCTCCAACGATCAGACTTCATGAACAGTTTGGGTGACTTGTCCTCGATAGCGCTCCGCAAGTGACGAATTCTCTCTTGTAGGGACTTTCATGGATATAATGTCCGGGTCATGCTGGGGTCAGAGGTAACAGCTAGCGGATTGGTTGGATTCGAAAGCGCCAGTTGTTGGAACACTCATCATGGACAAGGCACATATGCTTATCGATTGGAAGTTAAAGTGATAAAATTTCCATCGTGGAGCAAGCAGGCTTCTGATCGTCAGAGGAGGCCCCCCTTTCGGCCCCTTATCTTCTTAACACTCTCTGTGGTCGGAAAAGGTACAGTCACGGACGAAATCACATATTTAAGGATGCTCGAATTAGGAGTCTTGTGTCCGCTAGGGCGGGACTATAAGGAGCCAAAGTCGAAATTTGTACAACCAGTTTGTCAGTGGAATGATTAGAGCCTACACGATGCGACATTTTCTGCGAGAGACTGAACATATATGGGTTTGCGGGAATATTGTTTGAAGATTCTTGATCAATTTTTCATTCAATTATTTCAAAAATTTTAGCCAAGATGCGTTAAGGTCACAAAAGTATCTTCGTAGACTGCTAAGAATTCAATAAATAATTACCGTGTATTGTAAGGCGCTCATAGAAGTAGAAGGAAGAAGTAGAAACTAGATGACACACTAGATAATATACGCATTTTAAGCTATAGTTAACGGGATTCGAACCTGTCACCTCCAAATGGCGACAGCTCTTTGCTGCAACAACAAGTGTATTACGACGCTTGACCATCTAGACATCTCATGTGCGGCTAAGAAAACGAACGAACGAACTTCAATGGGTCACAAATTAGATACGCATACTTTTCTTACATCCTGATACTCTAGTCACTTATCTTTTACACACCAATTATATGTTATTTTTAAAGCATATAACTAATATATCAAAGATAGCGAAAACGACCATTCACGTACTGCAAGAGGCCAGTTTTACAAAGATAGAAGCCATGGGCTTTGTTATTCCATATGTTCATCGTTTACATGGAGGGCTTCTTCTTCTGATAAAAGAACCTCATCATTATCATCTCCAACTTTTGCCGTCGTGTGAAGGAATAGATGGCGCTCCAGCGCTCGACTTGTGGAACCTGATAGTGTCATTCCTTGTGATTGTACAATGTCTTTTATGTTGTCAATCTATTTTCTTCTCGGGCGTCCTCTCGCTCTCTTAGCAGATCTTCTTTGATATAGTGCCAGTGCAGGTAGCTGATGGTGCTGTATTCATATCAGGACAAGATAATCGTCATATTCTTCTTATGGTGCTAATGAAAGTTGGACATTATATACAAATATAACATGGCTACAAACAGCGCTATGACAGAAACAGAGAAAAGAAAAATTACAGCAGCGGAAATTAGATTCCTGAGAAGAATACTGAATGTAACACAAAGAGAGAAAATCAGAATTGATCAAATCAGCACGAAAGTGGGGACAATAGTAGCGCTAGATATCATTAAAAAAAACAGCAGGTGAAATGGCTCGGCCACATAACTATGATACCCGCTGAAATCAGGTAAACTGCTGTTATTACAGTAACCACATACATACACTGACATCATTCAGACCGGCTTCATTCACCTTATTGTTGCAGAGATCACACATATGTGTATATATTCCAACCACTTTATTGTTGCAGAGATCACATATATGTTGTACATATTCCAACCACTTTATTGTTGCAGAGATCACATATATGTTGTATATATTCCAACCACTTTATTGTTGCAGAGATCACATATATATCGTATATAATCCAACCACTTTATTGTTGGAGAGATCACATATATATGTATATATTCCAACCACTTTCGCCCATACTTGCTCACATGACATGACGTTTACCTTCTTCTCTCTCTTGCAGGAGCAACGAAATAAACGTGGTGATTGCTAAATAAAATGACTAACATCTGTATGGCCACAAGTCTACACTACTACAGAACAGCACTGAGTAAATCAACAAAGTCAAGTTGGTCATCTTTACAAGAATACATTCACCATTCACAGAATGAACCTTGCGACTTGAAAGCCTTCAACATCACATTTAAAAAAAAAAAAAAAAAAAACTAACACGCGTCTACAACTACATCTAATTAAAATATTACCAAAAATTCAACACCTGAAGAAATACACGTGCCTGATTGGCTATTATGACCAGATTTGATACACTACTAGATGCATTCTAAAATGATATTTCAGAAATATTCACCAAATAAGTGATATTTTAAAAAAAAACAAAAAACACGCGCGTGTTTTATGATGCAGACATATTTTAAATCACAATTCATATGCTTTTGCTTATAATTAAATTAAGAGATCAAATGATATAACCACACGTAATAATTAATAATAATTCCTCAAATAAATTTGGACTCTGTCAGAACACACGAACACTTCTTTTGTTTAGTTATTGTTGTACAATTCTATTAAATTTTTTTCCAGCAAGAAACACACATATACAAACATACAAACAAACACACACACACACACACACACACACAGAGAGAGAGAGAGAGAGAGAGAGAGAGAGAGAGAGAGAGAGAGAGAGAGAGAGAGAAAGAGAGTGAGAGAGAGAGAGAAGAACATGAAATCAAAGATAATAAGAAAATGAAAGAGATTGAAGAGAAGGAAAAGGACAGCAAGGTAAATGACGAAAGATAAAACGACAGAAAAGAAAAGACAAGAAAACAAGTACAGAATGAGGAACCTGCTCTGATCTGTGGGCGTGGTAGGACCATACAATCGTGTAGACCTGAATATCCGGATGAATAGGTGTCAATCTTAGCGGATAAAGACAGACAGACAGACAGACAGACAGACAGACAGACAGACAGACAGACAGAAGGTAAGAAAGAAAGAAAGGAAGACAGAAGGTAAGAAAGAAAGAAAGAAAGAAAGAAAGAAAGAAAGAAAGAAAGAAAGAAAGAAAGAAAGAAAGAAACCAAGAAAGAAACCAAGAAAGAAACCAAGAAAGAAACCAAGAAAGAAACCAAGAAAGAAACCAAGAAAGAACCGAAGATTAAGTGCCAGGCTTTCTCTCTTTTAACGAAGGAAAGAAAGAAAGAAAGAAAGAAAGAAAGAAAGAAAGAACAGAAGAATAAGATCCAAACTTTCTCTCTTTTAACGAAGGAAAGAAAGAAAGAAAGAAAGAAACCAATTAAGAAACCAAGAAACCAAGAAAGAAACCAAGAAAGAAACATAGAAAGAAACCAAGAAAGAACCGAAGAATAAGATCCAGGCTTTCTCTCTTGTAACGAAGGAAAGAAAGAAAGAAAGAAAAAAAGAACGAAAGAAAGAAAGAAAGAAAGAAACCAAGAAAGAAACTAAGAAAGAAACCAAGAAAGAACCGAAGAATAAGATCCAGGCTTTCTCTCTTGTAACGAAGGAAAGAAAGAAAGAAAGAAAAAAAGAACGAAAGAAAGAAAGAAAGAAAGAAACCAAGAAAGAAACCAAGAAAGAAACCAAGAAAGAACCGAAGAATAAGATCCAGGCTTTCTCTCTTTTAACGAAGGGAAGAAAGAAAGAAAGAAAGAAAGAAAGAACGAAAGAAAGAAAGAGAGAAAGAAAGAAAGAAAGAAAGAAAGAAAGAAAGAAAGAAAGAAACCAAGAAACCAAGAAACCAAGAAAGAAATTAAGAAAGAAACCAAGAAAGAAACCAAGAAAGAACCGAAGAATAAGATCCAGGCTTTCTCTATTTTAACGAAGGAAAGAAAGAAAGAAAGAAATTAAGAAAGAAAGAAAGAACGAAAGAAAGAAAGAAAGAAAGAAACCAAAAAACCAAGAAACCAAGAAAGAAACCAAGAAAGAAACCAAGAAAGAACCGAAGAATAAGATCCAGGCTTTCTCTCTTTTAACGAAGGAAAGAAAGAAAGAAAGAAAAAAGTAAGAAAGTAAGAAAGAAAGAAAGAAAAAAAGAAAGAAAGAAAGAAAGAAAGAAAGAAAGAAAGAAAGAAAGAAAGAAAGAAAGAAAGAAAGAATGAGATCCAGGCTTTCTCTCTTTTAAGAAGGAAAATATTACCAAAAATGCAACACCTGAAGAAATACACGTGCCTGATTGGCTATTATGACCAGATTTGATACACTACTAGATGCATTCTAAAATGATATTTCAGAAATATTCACCAAATATGTGATATTAAAAATAAAAAAAAAAACACGCGCGTGTTTTATGAGGCAGACATATTTTAAATCACAATTCATATTACTGCTTTTGCTTATAATTAACTTAAGAGATCAAATGATATAACCACACGTAATAATTAATAATAATTCCTCAAATAAATTTGGACTCTGTCAGAACACACGAACACTTCTTTTGTTTAATTATTGTTGTACAATTCTATTAATTTTTATTTCTGCAAGAAACACACATATACAAACATACAAACACACACACAGGGAGAGAGAGAGAGAGAGAGAGAGAGAGAGAGAGAGAGAGAGAGAGAGAGAGAGAGAGAGAGAGAGAGAGAGAGAGAGAGAGAAGAGCATGAAATAAAAGATAATAAGAAAATGAAAGAAAATGAAGGGACGGAAAAGGACAGCAAAGTAAATGACGAAAAAGAAAACGACGGAAAATAAAAGACAAGCAAACAAGTACAGAATGAGGAACCTGCTCTGATCTGTGGGCGTGGTAGGACCATACAATTGTGTAGACCTGAATATCCGGATGAATAGGTGTCAATCTTATCGGATAAAGACAGACAGACAGACAGACAGACAGACAGACAGACAGACAGACAGACAGACTGAAGGTAAGAAAGAAAGAAAGAAAGAAAGAAAGAAACCAAGAAACCAAGAAACCAAGAAACCAAGAAACCAAGAAAGAAACCAAGAAACCAAGAAAGAAACAAATTAAGAAACCAAGAAACCAAGAAAGAAACCAAGAAACCAATTAAGAAACCAAGAAACCAAGAAAGAAACCAAGAAAGAAACCAAGACACCAAGAAAGAAACCAAGAAAGAAACCAAGAAACCAAGAAAGAAACCAAGAAACCAAGAAAGAAACCAAGAAACCAAGAAAGAAACCAAGAAACCAATTAAGAAACCAAGAAACCACGAAAGAAACCAAGAAAGAAACCAAGAAACTAAGAAACCAAGAAAGAAACCAAGAAAGAAACCAATTAAGAAACCAAGAAACCAAGAAAGAAACCAAGAAACAAATTAAGAAACCAAGAAACCAAGAAAGAAACCAAGAAAGAAACCAATTAAGAAACCAAGAAAGAAACCAAGAAAGAAACCAAGAAAGAAACCAAGAAAGAAACCAAGAAAGAAACCAAGAAAGAACCGAAGAATAAGATCCAGGCTTTCTCTATTTTAACGAAGGAAAGAAAGAAAGAAAGAAAGTAAGAAAGAAAGAAAGAACGAAAGAAAGAAAGAAAGAAAGAAACCAAGAAACCAAGAAACCAAGAAAGAAACCAAGAAAGAAACCAAGAAAGAAACCAAGAAAGAACCGAAGAATAAGATCCAGGCTTTCTCTCTTTTAACGAAGGAAAGAAAGAAAGAAAGAAAAAAGTAAGAAAGTAAGAAAGAAAGAAAGAAAAAAAGAAAGAAAGAAAGAAAGAAAGAAAGAAAGAAAGAAAGAAAGAAAGAAAGAAAGAAAGAAAGAAAGAAAGAAAGAAAGAAAGAAAGAATGAGATCCAGGCTTTCTCTCTTTTAAGAAGGAAAATATTACCAAAAATTCAACACCTGAAGAAATACACGTGCCTGATTGGCTATTATGACCAGATTTGATACACTACTAGATGCATTCTAAAATGATATTTCAGAAATATTCACCAAATATGTGATATTAAAAATAAAAAAAACAACACGTGCGTGTTTTATGAGGCAGACATATTTTAAATCACAATTCATATTACTGCTTTTGCTTATAATTAACTTAAGAGATCAAATGATATAACCACACGTAATAATTAATAATAATTCCTCAAATAAATTTGGACTCTGTCAGAACACACCAACACTTCTTTTGTTTAATTATTGTTGTACAATTCTATTAATTTTTATTTCTGCAAGAAACACACATGTACAAACATACAAACACACACACAGGGAGAGAGAGAGAGAGAGAGAGAGAGAGAGAGAGAGAGAGAGAGAGAGAGAGAGAGAGAGAGAGAGAGAGAGAGAGAAGAGCATGAAATAAAAGATAATGAGAAAATGAAAGAAAATGAAGGGACGGAAAAGGACAGCAAAGTAAATGACGAAAAAGAAAACGACGGAAAATAAAAGACAAGCAAACAAGTACAGAATGAGGAACCTGCTCTGATCTGTGGGCGTGGTAGGACCATACAATTGTGTAGACCTGAATATCCGGATGAATAGGTGTCAATCTTATCGGATAAAGACAGACAGACAGACAGACAGACAGACAGACAGACAGACAGACAGACAGACTGAAGGTAAGAAAGAAAGAAAGAAAGAAACCAAGAAACCAAGAAACCAAGAAACCAAGAAACCAAGAAACCAAGAAAGAAACCAAGAAACAAAGAAAGAAACAAATTAAGAAACCAAGAAACCAAGAAAGAAACCAAGAAACCAATTAAGAAACCAAGAAACCAAGAAAGAAACCAAGAAAGAAACCAAGACACCAAGATAGAAACCAAGAAAGAAACCAAGAAACCAAGAAAGAAACCAAGAAACCAAGAAAGAAACCAAGAAACCAAGAAAGAAACCAAGAAACCAATTAAGAAACCAAGAAACCAAGAAAGAAACCAAGAAAGAAACCAAGAAACTAAGAAACCAAGAAAGAAACCAAGAAACCAAGAAAGAAACCAATTAAGAAACCAAGAAACCAAGAAAGAAACCAAGAAACAAATTAAGAAACCAAGAAACCAAGAAAGAAACCAAGAAAGAAACCAATTAAGAAACCAAGAAAGAAACCACGAAAGAAACGAAGAAAGAAACCAAGAAAGAAACCAAGAAAGAAACCAAGAAAGAAACCAAGAAAGAAACCAATTAAGAAACCAAGAAACCAAGAAAGAAACCAAGAAAGAAACCAAGAAACCAAGAAAGAAACCAATTAAGAAACCAAGAAACCAAGAAAGAAACCAATAAACCAATTAAGAAACCAAGAAACCAAGAAAGAAACCAAGAAAGAAACCAAGAAACCAAGAAAGAAACCAATTAAGAAACCAAGAAACCAAGAAAGAAACCAAGAAAGAAACCAATTAAGAAACCAAGAAAGTAACCAAGAAAGAAACCAAGAAACCAAGAAACCAAGAAAGAAACCAAGAAAGAAACCAATTAAGAAACCAAGAAAGAAACCAAGAAAGAACAGAAGAATAAGATCCAGGCTTTCTCTCTTTTAACGAAGAGAAGAAAGAAAGAAAGAAAGAAAGAAAGAAAGAAAGAAAACTGGTTCTGAGTTTCCTGCTACGGGTCAGTGATGAGATAAAACCATCACATGTTGTAGGCCTGGATGCACGGAGGAATAGGTGGCCAGTCTTTCCCTCACATAGCAGGCGAAGAACCCAAACGTTGAACCCCTCATCCGACTGTGCTCTTGGCATTATCAGTACAGTTTGCCCATTATCTTTGTTAACTTGCCCCGCTACTGATCATTCTAGCAAGTAAACATTCGTTTTACGTGCGATTATTCAAACTAAACAATGACAATTTCTTTCACTGCAATAGTTGGTCCTAACACATTCCAGCTCTGGAACACAAGAATGAGCTAAGATATTGCAGAGTTTGAAATACTGCACGTCCATGAATGCATAGTAATTTGCTGTTACGGTTGTTTTAATGCTAAACGCTGTCTTTGGTAAATACACACAAGAGACATTGGAAAGAGATTGGGTGAGAAAAGACAAGAGTGGGAGTATAAGATAAGTAAAGATAAGAAGGTCAAATCAAGATGGACAAGACAAGGCGCTAAAAGATAAAACAAGACGAGACAAGGCATGAATTGAATCGATGAGACAAGTGTGGAAAGGTAAGACGAGGAAAGATAACACAAGACAATAGTTAACAAGACACAATAAGACAACACAAGAATAGATAAGACACGACAAAACGAGACAACAGTTACGAAGTAAACCGAGATAAGACAAGACAAGATAAAGAAGACGAAACTAGGCAAAAAGTGGATAAGAAGAAACAAGAGCGACCTCGACGAGACGAGTCAGTGTACAACATGAAACGATACGAGGACACAAAACAAGACACGTCGAGACAATAGTGAATAAGACAAAACAAGACAGTTCATACACATCACATATAACCCTAAAGATAAACTCCCAAGTTAAGAAGCAATTTACTGACAGGTTTATTTTATTTGTAAAAAATGGCGACTGCTTAACGTGGTCATTCTTTGGTAGACGCTGTTTTTGGTGTTTTCCTATGGATTATGTGGTGGTATTGCGTATTCGTCACCCGGCCAATACGGTAACTGCCAGCTAGAAAGGAAAGGAACGGCAAGCTACCTTCTTTAAAAGTGCCTTGTTCATTATGGTTCGCCTGGTAACCGATCATCGCAAAACAAGGACAGAGACATTAAAACATAATTTGGAAACAACAAGCTGAAATAAGGATTGGTAATTAAGTGGGACAATATCAGCCTATTTAGAGAGGTGTTAGGCAGGGATGTGAAATGCCTCCAGATCTTTTTTTTCCCTGTACAGTGAAAATATGTTCAGAAATGTAGAAGATATAAATGGAATCAGCATTGGAGGACGAAACATCAATAACATTACATATGCAGATGATACAGTATGTTTTGCAGGCAATGAGCAGGATCTGCAAAAATTATTAGATGCGGTTGTTGCCCACAGGGAACAACAGGGGTTAGAATTAAATTGTAAAAAGACACAGATTATGGTTGTCACTATGAAGAACGAAATACCACAATGTAATATACAAGTAAATAGGAATAATCTTCAACAAGTGAATCAGTACAATTGTCTCGGATCAGTCATAACATTTGATGGGAGATGCCTTAAAGAGATTAGAACAAGAATCGCCATGGCGAAAGTAGCCTTTAGCAAGATGTAAAACATACTGACTAATAAAAAGATGTGAATTGAAACGGGAAAAAAGAGTGTTGAGGTGCTACATAGAGCCTGTTCTTTTGTATGGATGTGAAACTTCGACAATGAGCAGTCAAGCTGAAAAACATCTGATGGCTGCAGTAATGTGGTTTCTGAGGATAATGCAAAGAATACCATGGACAGAAAGAAAAACCAATGAATAAGTACTAAAGGAGACAAATGAAAATCGTAAATTGATTAGAGAAATTAGACGAAGACAGTCAACATTTTTTGGACATGTTATGAGAAGAAATGAATTGGAGAACTTGGTAACAACTGGCAAGGTCGAAGGGAACAGACTAAGGGGAAGGCCGATAAGTAAATACCTGGATGGCTTTGCCACATAGCATGGTCGAGACAGGAACATTGATCTCATCCACGACTCTGGTGATCGAGTGAAATTGCGAGTCGTGACCTCCCACGCTTTTCGGCATGGCACATGATTGATTGATTGTTTTATAAAATGGACACAACTGCTCCACACTCACTTCTTCCCGGAGATTCAATGAACATGAACAATAGAAAATAAATAACTCATACATTAGTTCACCAGACACGTCGATTATAGAAAACCAAAATCTTGAAATATAATTGCAAATTATGTAAATACACCATAAATAAACACGCGTCTATGTCTTTAAGAAAAAAAAATTATATCACGTCAGAACTTGTTGCTTGCTCAAAGATACTGAAGAGTGGACAGCGACCGACAACAACAATATATTTTACAATGCGCTTGCTGGTATGTCTGATCAAACTACGGAACACCATCAGACAATCACCCGTTTTATGTATTTAACTGATTCAGTGCCAGAAGTAGATTAGGTCAAAACATGATACACAATCAAATGAACAAGTACTGTAATGTAAGTTTTAGTTCACTGAGCATTGAAATTGCAAAAGATACCACGAAACGAAACAAATAACACGATGACCCTGGTATCCTTCTATTCAAATAGGAGGTCACATTTTGCGATATATTATTCTTCGGCACTAAATCAGTTAAACACGAGGGGGTTTCAAAGCAAATCCTTACAAGTATGATAGAAATTACAATAACCATGTCATTGTCTTGTAACCTGTCAATATTTGTTGTTAAGGATGTCAAGAGTGTTAAGCATGACATCACGGTGCAAACGAACACGGTGATGTCATAAGAAAAGTTTAAAGAAGGACGCCCCACTTTTGACATGCATCAAAGAGGAGCAACGTTCTGTAATCCGTTTTTTGATCAGTGAATTAGTGAAACCTAAAAAAAATTCATGGCGAATGACGTTCCATTATGTTGATGCATGCCTGTGAGTCCAGGAAGTGTATGAGTGAAGTAGGAAATTTCAAAACTTTTCGGTCCGATGAAAAGACATGTGGTGCATGAGTGGATAAACACGCGACTAAAAGACTATTTTCTATAGGAATCCAAGTACTTTTTCGGCGATGGAGGACTTGCATTGAACGCATTGATTCGCATCGAATAATGATACATTTATCCTGTACATGTTCAGAATATATTCACAAAAACAAAACAAAACAAACAAAATTTAAGGTTTTCATATGAAACCCTTCATAGATGCTTGCTTGTTTTGTCCATACAGAGATAACTCGTGTTAGATACAATGTGACATCAAACACTCTGCCTAGGTTTTAATCTGAGCTCGCAGCAACCTACTGTTGTTATGTGAAGAGCTGAGACCATCACATTTTGTGTGCAGGGAGAAACAGGCGTCTAGTCTTCCCCTCCCGTAGCGAACGTTCAGCACAAGCATCGATGCGTGGTCCGTCCCCTCTCACGCCTTTAACGAGAGTATAAAGAGGCGTTTACAGGCGAGAGGTTCGCTTCATTGCACCAGGTTTTACCCCATATGGCTCGGTTTCTTTTCGCACTTTGGCCTGCCAGAAGCTTCGAACAGAGCACGAACTCCGTAGTTCCAGCGACGACCTCCAGTAGTCTCCGAGAAAACTGCACTCATGAACCGAATGACGGAACCTGGAATCGTCCGGCAACCTCTGGAGGGCGAGGCAGGCGGCCCAACCACTTCACCAGGAAGATTCGATTATACTCGTATATCACATTTCTACTTCATCTACTTCTATGAGTGCCAAACAATGCATGTGTGTTTATTTATGAACACATTATATTGTTTTGTTATCTGTGTTTAAATGCTTACATCTGTCCTTGTGGCTGAATAGACGAGCCGGGAATCAGCTACACGGCAAGTGGGGAGCTCGAATATAATATATCGGGAGCACCAAAATAAGAGTTACCTTCAAGAAAATTCGGTAACATTCAAACAAAGAACAAGGACGCCATTTGCAATTTGAATAAAGTCATCAACAAACAGGTTCAGCTATCAAAGCATGGCGTAAATATCTCTGTACAATATGAACATTTAAGCCACGACGCTGAACACAACAAATGAAATACCAATTTTGACAAATATTGACCCTGGCTGAGAAAACCCTTGAGTTGTGAACTCCAAATAAACTCTTAAAGACATTCACGAGTGTCAGGAACTTAATGTCAACAAGTCTAGAAAAACAGACTTATTAATTACCTGAAGACATTCAACAAGTGAAAAGAAAAAGAGTCAAGAAATTGAACCCACAAACACAACGACGGCACATGATCAGTCGTTCAAAGTGCTAACAGACAGTCCTGTCAACAGTTAAAACGCATCATACAAGACAATATATCAAAACAACAATGATGGCTGAATTTTGACTGAAATCTCATAACTACAGTTACATAAGTAGTAGGAAGTGCGATAATTGAGTCGACTTTGTGGGACAATCAAAATTTCAATCAAATAACTCAAGACGGCGAAGATGATCACAACTACATGTGGAAGAAGCGTAGAAACCATCTAGCAATAGTATACCAAGTTATCTTCATCTGGACTCAAGAATCAGAATTATTTTAAGACATTTTATCTAACATTCAACTTTGGTCTCCAACTAACATTGAACAACTTAAACAACCGAAGTCAACATACCGTTTCAGTCCAGAACAATAACATGACATCACCACAGTGAATCTACATGATATTAAACTTTTTTCCACTCAAGTTACAGAGAAGGCCAGAATTTCCTGACAGTTCTATCTGAAGTTTGAGCCTTCGTTAACGATCAACAATCAAGACCTCGACTACTGGAAGGAAGATGCCGGACCAGTGAAGAACCGCAACACAGCAGCAGCAGCAAGCATAAGGCGAGTGAAATTGTCTGTGTTTGTATTAATTTCTGCGGCTGTTTAGAGTGGATATTTTGTTATTTTCTCCACATGTTATTGTCATTTTCTCCATTATAGGTGTTGAGCTAACTTGTTGAGATAATTTATGAATTAATTGAAGATCTCAATAACAATTCTCAGTGATCAAGAACAAGATCCACAGGCATCACACATATGTTTTAAGTGTTCCAGTGTTGGGAAACTGAGATAGTATACTTCATATATATATATTATACCACTCATAGTATCTATCATCTAATTTTCTGGTGTAATATTTAAAACTTTGTGACACCACGATAACTCCACGCAAAGGTCACTTCTATTTGTGAGTGTCATTCAATAACGTCACAACGATAGACTCTAAATAAGCACACCATCATACATCACATAATCAAAAACAGCATATGCTATATACTAATGATACCTTGGACTACTAATACATCACATTCTTAACAGAGTAGTTGAGCATATTTACAAAACATGTCGTCATTACAAGACTTCTTAGCCATGGGAGAGAAATGTGGCATGACAGGGCCTGACTTAGCAGCATGGGCCAAACAAGAATTAAAAGTACATCAAGCACAACAACGTGAAGAGAGAGCAGCTGCAAAGGAATCCAGGGAGGCACAAGCAACGATAGATAAGGAAAAAAGGAAGGCACAAGCAGCGATAGATAAGGAAAAAATGGAGGCACAGGCAGCAATAGAAATGGATAAAATAGCCTTGGAGAAAGAAAGACTTGCCTTTGAGAAAGAGAGCCTGGCAACAGAGTTATTAATTAAAAACAACGAGATTGAGGGCAATCTAAAAGTGAAGACTCTAGAGAAAGACAAAGACGCAGAGATAGCCCAAGCAAAGGTAACAGCAAAAGCGTTAGATCCTATTAAACGTTATAGCGGGCTTATTAGAAACTTTACGCAAGGGGATCCCATCTCGGCGTGGGTAACAAACTTCGAACTGTTAATGAACCACTACAAAGTTCCATCTGAAGACTGGGCCATACTCTTCCACAGGCATTTGGCCCTTGAGCCCTTAAAAGTGGTGGAAGTGATACCTGAAAATCTTCGCACTAACTACACATATGTTAGAAACCGAGTGTTATCACATTTCTCACTAGACCAAGCAGGATTACGAACCAAATTTAGAACCTTAGCATCAAAAGCCAATCAAAATTGTCTAGATTACGTAGCAGAGACAACGTCACTCTTTGATAAATTGCTCAAAGCTGCCGACATAGGGTCGGACTTCACTAAACTACGCGATCTCATGGTTCGAGACATTTTCCTCAGTTTCCTCAGTTCCAGCAGAAATGGCAACATTCCTAGTAGAAAATAAATGTACAACGGTAGCAGAAATGGAAGCCACAGGCGAGGCATTCTACAACGCCCATAGGGATATTTTCGCAGAAGGGGCGCAGCTAGATTAGTAATAGGGGCAGCAGCCAATGTGTCCAACCAAAGATATAATACAAAACCAAATAAATTCCAACAATATGGTCCACAATATCGAAGAATAGGACCATATTACAAGAGTGAGAACGCACAAAGAGAACCAGAGAGAGCCAAAAAAGGACATTGGATACAATGTCCTTATTGCAAGATACAAGACGGCTCCCTGGAAATGTGTGACAGGAACCCGGATTATGACACATATCTTCAGAACTGGATATCACAAAAAAACAGCAAGTACACTGCTTACAAGAAGAATGTAAAATGTTATGTATGTAAAACGCACGGGCATGTGAGTAGAGATTGCCGGGTCAGGAAAATTCTGAAAGAAGCCAGTGCAGCATTCCTATTTACTAGTAGTTCACCAGACGAATGTGAACAGACAAACGCAGTGAAAATACAGACTGGAAAAAACGACAGTGATAACGATACAGACAATGAGGCGTGCATATACGAAGCCAATTCGATGTGTAAGATAGGTAAAAAGCTAGATGACAACGTAACAACTAATGACGATAACAGCTCAGACACAGATAATCTACCCAGATGGCTAACAGATAAATACATGGACTGGAAGTCACTATCCCTCCGAGAGTATTTAAGCAAAGCAGAAAAAGACAAAGCAACCTTTGCAATAGAAAAATTTAATAAATTGAGTCCATCGTTTAGTGAAAGCACAGTAACAGTAAAACAAATCATAGGTCCATATCTAAAAGAGATAACAAACAAATGTCTCATCTCATCTCATCATGTTCCTCTTGTACCTTGCGGTGTCGAGGTGAAGTATAAACTTCGTGAGAGTGCCCGGTTATGGGCTTCGTATATCGACATTCTCATGGATTCTGTTTTTCCCTCCGTCCAACGTTTACCTGGTCGGCCTCTTCCTCTGTTTCCATCTGGTCTGTACATCATTGCTTGTTGCGGCATGCTGTTGACTGGTAGCCTACTTGCATGGCCAAACCATTTGACTTGCTGCTTTCTAATAAAATCTAGAGCAGCTTTAACCCCCACTTTAGTCCTGATTTCTTCATTTCTGATCTTATCTCTTCTTGATACGTTGAGTATTCTTCTCAGGAACCTCATTTCTGTTGTTGTGATTTTTCTTTTCTCTTTTTCTGTCATTGTCCAGGTTTGGCATTGGTAGCACAGAGTTGGTAGGAAGATTGTGTTGTAAAGTGCTTTCTTAGTAGTTATTGATACATGTTTGTTCTTTAGTATTGGTGCCATTTGTTCAATGAGTTGATTTGCCTTATTGCACCTATTTTCGATCTCGTCTTCTGATCTGCCATTTGATGATATTATACTTCCTAGGTACTTGAAGCTCTTTACTTGTTTCAAGGGATTTTCGTTTACGTGAATTGTTGCTGTTTGTTCTTCTTTAGTTATAGTAATTACCTCTGTTTTGCTTGTGCTAATTTTCATGTTATGTTCCCTACACATTTCGTTTAGACTATTCATGTGGTCTTGTAATTCAGCTTCTGATTTTGCTATTAGTGCTTGGTCGTCCGCAAACAGGAGTTCTCTAATGGTTAGATTTGCAGATGGTTCTTCTTCTGTGTTCTCGTCATGCGGTATTCTTGCTGTCTCTGCTTGGCTGGTTTCTTTACATATGTTGACTATATATGTTATGAACAAGAGAGGGGACAGGACACAACCTTGTCGTACTCCAGATCTTATGGTGAAGGGTTCTGAGTGTCCTCCAGTTGCTCTCGCTATGCATTCACTGTTGTTGTATAAACTTCTACATAGGTTTGTTAGATGTGTACTCACTCCATATTGTTTAAGGATTTCCCACAGCTTGTTTCTATCTACCCTATCAAATGCCTTTTCGTGGTCAACAAAGCCTAAGTAGAGTGTTTCATTGAATTCAATTGATTTTTCTATAAGTTGTCTAAGAGCAAAAATGGCGTCTGTTCATCCTTTGTTTTTCCTAAATCCAAGCTGCGTTTCGCTTAGCTGGGGTTCTAAAGTAGTCCGTTTTCTTTTTTCAAGAATTTTGCAAAATATTTTCCCAGTATGACTCAACAGTGAAATGCCTCTGTATTGTGTGCAATCTCTTTTGCTGCCTTTGTTTTTCCAAATTGGGATAATTATGGCGTTTCCCCAGTTTCGTGGTGTCTGTTGTTCTACCCAAACATGGTTGAATAGTCTATTCAAACACATGTAAAAAGATAAAAACAGAAAACGAGCTAATAGCAACTGCAGATGCCGCAGAAAAGTATTCTCCACACTTAGGGTATATATCTACTTCATCCTCGGATGAAGAGGAAACGGTACATCGACCAGTAAAGTCAAGAAATATGGTAAAACCTCGACAAATTGATAAGATTGACTATACTTAATTAGGATGACAGAATAAAACTCCACAGAAAATACCTAAGGTATGCTACACCAAAACTGACAGACCATGAGAAACTTGGACAAAGTCAGGGATATCTAAATCAGAGATAAACACAAGAATACAAAAAATTAAAATAACAAACTGGGAAAGATACTGGAGAGCGATAGGCTTAACAAAAGACGAAATCGAAGACAAAAAACATCAAATAGAGAAAAAGGGTACCGAAAGATAACGACTAAAGATACATTGAACTGCATATAAACAATGACAATTAGATCAAAGACAGTTCAATGTAATAAACATATTTATTTTATCCTACTGTAAAACTGT
This sequence comes from Cepaea hortensis, assembly GCA_963921405.1. Lineage (NCBI taxonomy): Eukaryota > Metazoa > Mollusca > Gastropoda > Stylommatophora > Helicidae > Cepaea > Cepaea hortensis. The sequence continues at coordinate 340,363 of CAWUFQ010000091.1, read as the reverse complement.
GATAATAATTAAAGTAACTTTCATGAATATTCTATAAATATCTTATGATTTTAATTAGTTAGTTAGCATACAGAAAACAAACAGCACTACCACACACATTGAGAACACAGTAGAATCACAATATAATGATATCACCTTATTAACAAATAAGAAAAGAAACATCTCTTTACATATACATTCAACATTCAAGTTACTTACCATCTCAAACTATCTTGTTATGGACTTAGACACATACATATACAACTAAAGACAATACTATTCACGACATACACACTCCACACTACATACACAATAAAAACAACAACTTTTAAACTTCATTACATAAGAAAGATACTATACGGTAATGAGATAACTTAAAACAAGTATATTCAGAGTACAGTAAGGGTAACAAGGAGACACATTTACCCAAATATTACTTAAACCTCTGAACTGCCGTATAGAATGAATACAGATACCAGCAGTCAATTTGACATTGTACTTAATTAATTAGTAAGAGTCAGATATGTACATATTTTTTTTCCATTTTTACTAATTACCAGAATGCGCAGAAGATGAATGAAAGAGTTGGGGAACCGTGCAAGCACCACCGTAAACCCATCCATATATCTGGAAAAGGTAGCACAATCCTAGGGCACCAAACCAACACAAAGGAGCTAGCCGAAAAGACCAGACCAGGTTAAACAAGTAGGACCAACCACACCCATGTTTAAATAATTGAGTGCTAGTAGGTTTAATGATTGATAATATGAATTCATCTATCATATTCCTTATTCCATCAATCAGGTGTAAATTATCATATTGCATATTCCATCAATCAGGTGTAAACTATCATATTGCATATTCCATCAATCACATGCAAATTATCATAGTGCATATTCCATCCATTATGAGTAAGCTATGAGCCAAACCATGTATAAGAACCAATTCTCAGATACCAAGTGAGAGAAACCTACGGTATCGAAAATAGAACACAGCAAAGCTGAGGATTGAGAATATTACAACAGACGACAACAATATCAACCACAAGTGCAACGAGAACACTGATGTCATCAGAGACCTAATGATGTCGACACAGGCTACGGTGATTAGGTCCGAGACATCGGCAAGCCATAAGACACCATGGTATAATCACCGGTAAACATATCATCACACATATTACAATGATGATAACAATATATCGTTGTGCCATTGCGGTATATAAGTTTTCAAACACATTATTGTTCATGTGAATTTTTTTTACATATACAGAGTTGTGAGGACTTAATAATGTATCTTTTGCAGCAACAATAAAAGATAAGAGAAATACCAACCAAGACTAAAGCAAGAGACACAAATCATAAATTATAACAACGGTGGCAATAAATACAACATGAAATAACAACGGTCAAGAAACAAAGTTGCAACATATGACACGAGTGGATGGTAGTATTTAATTTTAATGATACAACATATAAGCACATTGATAATGTAAATCAATGTCACATTTTTAATTTGCTGTCAGTGTATAATATTGCATGAAAATCTCAGATATGTCAGTGAAATTTATTGATGATAATTTTATTCATTGATTGACATATTCCATGATAGAGATGATCATGCATACAAATGTACATATATCTTAAGGTACATCTCCATTGTTCAACACTGAACGGGTCTAGCATACTAACATAAGGCTAAAAGCGGCATTGAACTGAAATGAAGAAACATAGAGACGGGAAAGAAACATTTCACCAGAAAAAAGAACGCAAGTAACACAAAGCGGTTCAACATCACCCAGCAGGGGAGATAGAAGATCAAAGTATTATAAACTTTGATAGACACAAAGATATTGGTAAATTAGTCTACAAGATAGATCAATATCGGCAATAAGATGAACTTGCGGTTATAAGATGAAAAGACATCTTTCACGAAGAAGAAGTAATCACCCTAGACAAATGAAATATAAGTAGACCGCAAGCAAACAAGGGCTTATGCAATAACCCCAGCTATGAGTATTAAAGGATTACGTCACACGGTAAACCCAAATGACAACTGTGAAGTACAGCGGTACAAAAGTCATGTACATATTGCTCATATTCCATGATACCATATATAAATAATAATATAGATGGTAATGGTACCTATTAACCACGCATATCCCCTCATTCGGGCGTAATGGCCTTGATAGGTTTGAGGTTGCTTGTCTATAAGGCAAATGAAGGACTACTATGGGGAGGCCACGGGACCTTATGAAGCTCATAGTATGTTAGACCAACACCCCCCCCCCCCCCATAGGTTGGCTACGCGTCGTCTGCGCGGAAAGTAGATTGATAGGGCGTGCCTGAACATAATAACAATTTTTTTTTCATTTTATGCAGTAGTTAATGGAATGCCGTGCTATCATATTATCAGACATAATGAGGTTGTGGAAGTACAACAATATAGTATAGAGTAATAAACTGACTACCCATATCGCTTCATGTCATGGGATTGAAAAACCAAATAGACTGTGAAAATGGCTACACCATTTTCAAAAAATGGGGGGGGGGGCATAATGCCATGGACCGATATGAGGTAGACAGCGATAAACTGATAGAGTAAGAACAGGTTTACAAGAGAAGAAGAATTGGCATAGGGAGAACCGTTCACATGATCACTATGAACAAAGAACACACGATTAAGTTGAGAGAAGTCGGTGAGCAACAGAGGATGATGAGAGACAACAGGAAGTGACTCCGGAAAGTTGCGTATCACGTGACACTAGTTGTGTGGTACACGGAGGAGACGCGGCGAGACAGAATCAGTCTTGCCAGGGTCCTCGTCGAAGACGGTTGTGAAAACGAGTGCAGAAGTCAAGCGACATGAAGTCGACATTACTCCAAAGCTGTAAAGATACTTCAACCTGAGGCAAAAGTGCGTCGCCCAAGTTGAGCGGCTAATTACACAAGCCAGTCACGCTCGATAATCTGTACGCCGAGTGAATGGCAGTGGAGCACAGCACATGCCCGATGTCAAGGTCAAGCCAGGCCGTAAGTTGGTGATTAGAGCTAACTATTGTGTAAGAGATATTTTGCAGTGTTGAACTTTATGTAGAGTGATTTAGAATCATCGCATGTCAGCCCGCACCTGTTGGTAATTGATTGTATAAACAGCGGCGATGACTTTCAATAATAAACACTGACGACAATGGCAACGACATTGGCTTGTTTGATATTCTCCTTTGTTACATGTTCCTGCTTACATCTGTCCTTGTGGCTGAATAGACGAGCCGGTAATCAGGTACATGGCAGTGTTGTTGTTGTTGTTGTTCTTGTTCTTGTTGATGCTGCTGTTGCTGTTGTTATTTTGTTGTTTGTGAATCTTCTTCAAGACAGTGGAGTTGAAATTGGGTGCCTGGACCTTCAGACCGCCTGAACCCCGAAAATGTTCCACATCTATTGGACTGAAGTTTGAGTAGAGAATTTCCTTTCCACCTGGTACCAAAGTACAGTCTGTATGTAGAGTGTGGTGTAGAAATCTCCATCCCCTCTCCGATCCTCAGAGACCAGCGAGATGGGCAAGGCCAGCTCTGGAACTTCAATATTAACCCCCCGCCTCAAACTAAACATCCAAACCAAATAAACAATGATAAGGCACATGTGGTTGCGGCCTTGTGGGAGCACGTGTACACCTCGGAGGAGCAAATAGATCACCATGGTCTGGCAAGAATGCGACAGCGAGGAGTGACAAGGGGATCTGGCCGATGCTCGAGCTTAGAGGAAAGGCGAGACGCAATAGGTTTGCTAATGGTACTATTGGGGTTGGAACTCTTCGCTGGCTTCTGAGGATGGGGACGGAGCGCTTATAGGAATGACCCGAATGCTGTGATGTCGGTTCCTAAATCAATCAATCAATCAAACCAAACATACATACTATGCCCTGTGAACATTGTTACTGTAAAGCACACAGCAGTTTTCATTTGCCTGCTCTGTGGTGAAGGCTGTGCGGTCGCGGTTCATGATCCCGAATACCCACGTTCGTTACACAGCTGCGCATGATTTGGCAGCAGAACGCGTTGCGCTGGTTTTTTTTTACGAACTGGTATGGGTGCCGGTCGTTCAGAAATCAATGGCAAACTATTGAACGTAAACTTGCCAAGAGATAACAACAGCAAAACCGCTTCTTCTTCTTCTTCTTCTTCTTCTTCTTCTTCTTCTTCTTCTTCTTCTTCTTCTTCTTCTTCTTCTTCTTCTTCTTCTTCTTCTTCTTCTTCTTCTTCTTTATCACTTTCCTAGTTTCGTGCAGAGAGTGACGATCATGAATCTCCAAACCTCTGTGTCAAAATTGCTAAGAAAATCACAAACAGCCACGAAATGATGGCGTTAATTGCGACATCCTGCAAAGATCATGCAGCTGGCTAACTATTTAAATAGCATTAAGTGGCGCACGATGTACTTAGAGTTGAACTCCGTAGGCTATTGAGAGAGTTAAAATAACAATTTTAGCAGTACGAGTTCAAAAGTCCACTACATTGGTGAATCCTGTATACGTCTGCTCCTCATAACGAGGTCACGGAATTTATCTCGGACACATTTAGCCAGAGTACAGGCAGGCCCCACTATACGTCGCCTCGGTATACGTCGTTTCGCTATAACGTCGTTGTCACATAGGGAACTAACGTCACTTTACGTCGCTACGTTTCGCAATAACATCGTTTTGAAGCTGGCGATCGGGCTGTTGATATCGGTAAAGTCCATGGTTTACCTCCAACGACGGTAAGGACAATTCATGCAGGTGCTGACAAAATCAAAGAGGGTGCTAAAAACGTAACTCCTTTGAGTGCTTCCAAAATCACTCGTACCAGATGTACTCTAATGGAGAACATGGAAGCACTATTGGCCGTCTGGATTGAAGACCAGAACCAACGGAATATGCCTGTGAGTAAGACGGTTATCCAAGAGAAAGCAAAGTCTCTCTATGAAGATATAGCTAAGAAAGTGGGTGAGAGCATTAATAGTAGTGCCGATGATAGTTTTAGAGCGGGTCTTGGTTGGTTTGAGCGCTCTAAGAAGCGTTCACACCTGCACAACATTCAGACAACAGGTGAAACGGCTAGTGCTGATACTGAGGAGGGTGGTTACTGTGGAGCAGAGATTGGACACATGTTTTGTTCAAGCAGAGAAGAGCCAGGAAAAAAGGCAGGAAGAGGTTACAGTTTCATCTTCAGATGAAGAGGCAGAATTTAATGCCTCTACTTACCAATAAATCTACCACTCGCCCTCCAACCAACCTCTATTTAGCAAATAAATATCAACAACCATCAAAATAAACATTACTGTAGTACACAATATACTGTATTTCATTTAATTCTATGGGAAATAGTGGTTCGCTATACGTCGTTTCACTTAACGTCGCGTTTTCCAAGAACGTAACCCCGACGTTAACCGGGGCCTACCTGTTTATATGTATGACCTCTGTCCTGTCTATTTTTAAAACAACTACTGCATCAACATCTGGATACCCTGGGTCACGAGGGTTGAAATAATAACTGTCTAGGACTGAAGGAGTAAAAAAGGAAACACAAGCATATATACAGTTAAAGTAACGACTAAGAAATGCCAATTTAAGTAATTTCTATCTGGGAATGAAGTAGAACAGAAAACACAATCAGGAACTTAAATGGTGAGTAAATCGCCTAAGTATACAGTTAGAAAGTAGAACAGCAGAACGCATCCCTACATGGATAAGGAAGCTAACGCGTGAAAATGTTGGTAATACAACTAACCCTAGCAACCAGAACTCGCAATATTCTTCAATAACACGCCAATTAATAGGATATGGAGACGTAATAGAGAAAGAGAATTACATTGTACTGTTCACTAACATAATCAAAAGTTACTGAGATATGCCGGGGCGTCTGCTAAACCGTAGGTAAACTACAATTACGCAACCAGACATGAAAGCCTCATTAAAACTACTGTTGTGACAGGGAAAGCTATGACTGTAGTTTTCTTTGCGTATATCAGTTGAAAGAGGTCATTACGTTATTTCATTATATTCTTATACGTTGAACCATTTTTCTGTAATATGCTTTTGACGAGGTACATCGAATTATGACAGGCAATGAATTGTGCAATATCTTGTTTCTGTCTTCATTATTCAAATGTATGCTGTGTTATGTGAAATATAAAACTTTACATTTTATGGTTATAAACTCATAAACGAAGAACAAAGAATGACAATGTAAAGATAACACAAATATACAAGCAACAAAGTGTGACATTTTAAAACTAAAAACACAGAATCAAGCAAGAAAGAATGACATTTTAAAGCTAAAAGCACATAAACAAGCAACAAGTCTCCGCGGTGAAATAGTCATGCCGTCTGCCTCGCGCTGGGAAGGTTGTGGGTTCGATTCCGGGCTACGTCTTTCTGTTGACGAGTGCGTTTTATCGGAGAGTCCTGGGGGTCGTCGCTGGTGCTACGAAGTTCGTGCTGTGTGAGACGCTTTCGGCAGGGCGCCATGTGGAATGAGACCGAGACGTATGGGATAAAACCAGGTGCAATGAAGTCGATGCTCTCGACTTTTAAGATCTTTTAAGACATTACCAACGGAGTTCGCTATCAACTTCGCTAGCTGACCAATAAATGAAATAAACTACATTCAGCGGAATGGCCCCATAATTGAAGAAGTGTATTTCTTTAATGCCGACGATCTGGTGACGGGGTTATGGGTGCAATTTGTAATCGCACATATCGCGTTCGAAACAGACTTGGCGATTTGGAAACAGTCTTGCGCTGGTCTTGTACACTCACCAAGAAACCACAAACAACCAAAAATGCTGGGGTTGACAGCAACATCATGTAAAAGATATGCAACTAACTATTCCACTAAATATCCCTGATCCACTGAAGGTAAAGATATACGATCTGATAAAGAGACCACGATACATCTCCATCTGTCATACAATACTGATAGTGATCTAGAAACGATATGAAATCAGAACAAGCAAACTGCAGTGTTCAATATTCTATTGCATCTACGTGACAGTTTGACACCCCCGCTGATATTCAGGGTGGATTTATCTTTTTGCTTTAGTTTATATTGTGTGATTGGTGCAGTATGTGCATGACGAGATGCATCTAAATATGACAGACAAAAAATCGTGCAATCTATTGTTTGTGTCTTTGTTTTTCAAATTTTATATATTTTAATTCCAGAAAACCTTTGCTCATTGTGTATATTGATATCAATACTAACTGCTAATATGTTGTATTCATCATCATCATGTACCATGCCGACTGGCGTAGGCGTTCATGACTCCCCACAGATCTCGGTCTTTGATTTTCTGGATCAACTCTACCATTGATATTCTTCCAAGCCACCGTCGCAATCCATCCAGCATTATTTCTCTTGGTGTGCCGCTGCCTTTCTTCCCCTCGATGTTCTCCAATGTCTCTATTCTCATCACATGACCCAAAAAAGTAGTTTGCCTCTTTCTTTTGTTGTATATAATGTTCTAGTTTCATTGGCATCTTTCAGGCATTCGTCGTTAGTTACTTTGGCAGTCCAAGGAATTCGCAACAATCGTCTCAAGAACCACATCTCTGTTGCTTCCAATCTCTTCCTAATTTGTTCATTTACATTCCAATATTAACTGCCGTCCAGCAAAACATGTTCAGTATGTGAATTCCAGAATTTGCTCATTTTGTATGTAGATGTCATATAAACGTTATATCACCTCTCTCAATGTTTTAACTGGATGTGTTTGGATTGGCGGCAGTGACATCTTTTTCGAGGATATCTGGGAATGGTCAAGCAGACCGAATACTTTCAACAAGGTCACGAACTGGGACAGTGGCAGATCGAACAACGCTGATGAATGTTGTTAAAAACACTGACGAGGACTGAATGATACATTTGAACACTTTAGTGTGAACTATAATATTTAATCATCTCATCTGATCTCTTTTATCTTGCTGTGTCGATGTGAAGCATAAACAGCGGGAGAATGTCCGTTTATGGGCTTCAAATATCGAGATTCCCATGGATTATGTTATTCTTTCTCTCCATCGTTTACGTGGTCGGCCTCTTATTTTGGTTCCATTTGGTCTGTACGTAATTGCTTGTATAGTTGGTAGAAGAAACATGTAACTTGCTGTTTTTTAATGAAATCTGGCGCTGCTATAGCCTCCTGAGATCATCATTTCTAACATTTTCTCTTCTTAATGCATTGGATATTCTTCTCAGGAATCTCATTTCCGTTGCTGTAATTTTCTTTTCTATTCTTCTCTCATTGTCCAGGCTTGGCATTGGTAGCATAGAGCTGGTAGGAAGATTGTATTGTAGAGTGCTTTTTAGGATCTACTGATACGTGTGTGTTTTTTTAGTATTGGAGCCATTTGTCCAATGAATTGGTTTGTCTTTTTACATCTATTTTCGATCTCGTCTTCTGATTTGCCATGTGATGATTTTATACTTTTTAAGTACCTGAAACGCTTTACTTTCAGTGGGTTGTTTCTTGTAGGACTTACTCATTTGTACAATACGCAATTTGTAATAATGCACATTGAATTTAGTACAGTAACAAACACACTTGACTACGACATAGTGGTCAAGTGTTTGATTCCACAGCGAGGCGGCTTTGTTGTTGTTGTAAATTGCGATCTTGGCTCCCAGGCCGACTCAGCTTGTAATGTACTATAGGAAATGTTTAGAAGGAAAGCAGAGCGGCATGATATTGACCACATCATAGAGTAGCCATTGATCTGCACAAATTGTACGGCTAGCACCATATACTCAATACATCTCAAGATCTGTGAAAAGGATGATTAACTTCACCCCACCCTCCTCGCCCAAGATTAGTGAAAGTGGTCGAATTATTACCAGGACCGGTTTTTGTTTCATCCTCTCCTCCTCTTCCTCCCAGTTGAGTAACACTGGTCAAATTATTAGCAAACTCAGTTTTTACTTCACCCACCCCAGAATTAGTCCAACTGGTCGATTTACTACCAGAACCGACTTTTAACTCAACCCCCCCCCCCCCTCCTCTTCCCTCCGGATTAGTGAAACTGGTCGAATTAATACCAGAATCGGCGATATGCCACATAAGGTGAAAACAGCAAGGCATATGTAACGACAGGGAAAAAGGTTGCATAGTGTAATGTTATATCGGTACTGCAGTTTGTTCCACTTTCACAAGGGGCAGCGAGGAGCGTTTTGTGTGATACTGACTGGCGGCCGGAACGGAGCATAATAGGGGTGATCCTTTGACGTGAAGTTGGAACCGCGGCTAACAAACTAATGTTATATCCTGCAGCAGCCGGTACTTTTCTTATACATGCTGCTGAGTCCACTGGTATGGTATTGTGTGCACATCACATGTACCTACTAATGTCTGTTTATGTTAGAGAATTACGAAAACCAGTACAGGACTACTTTTGCCTTGCGCTGTGGCAAAGGGGTTACGGACGCAATTCGCAATTCCGTACACCGCTTTCGAAATACATCTGCGCGAGATTAGGCAGAGACAACCTTGTGTTTGTTTTCATGCAATGGTATAAGTGTCGATCCTTCAGAAAGCAATGGCAAACTACTGAACAAAAACTTGCGAAAACATCACAAACAGCCACAAATGCTGGGTTTAACTGCGACGTGCTGTAAAGGATATGCAACAAACATTTTTGGACTTGCAACATTTAAATAACAACAGTATTGTGTTGACATGACGAGACGGAGGATATCAAGAAAACCGCTAGAATGTTACTGGAAATCAGACTTGAAGCAATATACAAGTAGTGGGTTACGTGGTATTTGATTAGGAAATCAGGATTGACCTCTAAGGATTGGCCCCAATCCTTTTCGGTCTCGGATCCTGGGTGGGTAGGGTAGGGTAGGTATCTAGGTCACATGTAAGGGTCGATAATTCTAAGAAAAGACGTGTTTTCTAAGGGCAGATAACTGAGTGTGTGTATAATATTTTAACTAATTTAAAAAAAATAAAATAAAAATAAAAGACAAGCAGAGGCGCGCGCGGGGCAGTCGCAGGAGCGAGCACGGCCGATCGGTCGAGTGGAGCGGTCGACCCCAGTAAAACAGTGTCTTTTAATACCCAAGTGGCCAGTCATTGCTGAGTGATCACTAGTCCGGTTATTGACGAGTACTGTGGTGGGGTTAGGTGGGTCGAAGTCTCGAACCGCGCCGGGTGTCATATGAAAATTATAATAAGTAAAAAGGTATATATGTGGCGTGTATATGATCTGTAGTGGGTCGTAGTGGCTTATAAAACTATCATCATATAGATTACACCTCTTCAAATGAAAACCTTAAAAAAGTAAAGATGGCCTGTAGTAACGGTTGTAAGGGGGCGTGGCTTCGTGGTATTCGTTGTTAAGGGGTTGGTGAGTGGTGATGTACCTATATAACAGCTTCCGAACAATTTAAAGGGATGGGAGAGTGGCGAAGTGGCTAAGTAAATGCGTCGGTTCCTTGCTAAGAGACAGAGGAGTTGCTAGATAAAGGCTCCAGGTCGTTGTCAAGGGGTTGGTGAGTGTACAAATAGCTAAATAACTGCTTCTGATCCTTGTTAAGAGGTGGGCGAGGGGCGGATTGGTTGGATAATTACGCCCGTTCCTTGGTAAGAGCCAGGGTGATCGAGTGGAGAAGTGGGTAAATATAGGCATGGAGGTATACCACCGACACATTCAACGCATAATTTCGGCGTCGGTCGTCAGAAGACCAAGGATATTTTCATTATATGTCTATTGTAAAGGGGTCGACTGTTTGTTATAACGGGGTTACTATTATCTATAGTGGCTGGGACTTAAATACTATCAGCATACCGGTTACAGCTCTTCAAATGAAAACTTTGAAAGTGTAAAGATGGCCGATGGTTTTAGTGGGTATGACTTTGTGATATTCGTTGTTAAGTGGTGGGGTGAGTGGATGAGTAACTAGATAAACGCTTCCGAACACTATCATCGGGTTCGAATCCCAGTGGGGTGGTCTAGTGGTAGAAGAAATATTGATAATATTTGGTTACTTAGTTGTGATTTCGAGCTCGGTTGTTATTAATCCGGTTATGTTTAGAAAAGTAGAGGTGGTGTGCTGGTTGCGGAGTATGTTTAGGGGGTACCCCAGACACCGTGGAAGTGACAGGTTTGAATCTCGGAACTTTGTCGTGGGTAAGATTTCCAGTCATCAAGGTGTGGGTGTCGTCGCGGCCACAAGTCCCACCGCTGATGAAAAACACAGGCAGCAGATTTCACCATTGTACCTACGAGTCACAAAATATAAGCTAACTTAACATTCAGAATATGACCTCAACAGGTGTTGCCAAAAATCAATACTTATTCTTATAACGGCTAATCCAGGGGATTATCGGCATCGTAATGACCAAGTCAGGTTAATAATATTTCTTATATCTCCGCCATTGCAAATAGTTCGCGATATTAATAAATGTTCATATAAAGGTTGGAAGGGGATTAAAAGATTAACACCTATTGTCGGGACATCCAATAAAAATCAATAACACTACCCTCTATTTTTCTCATAATTGCCGATTGGAGATTATGGGCTAGGTGTATGTGTCCTTATTTAGTTAAAACAGGTGGTATGAGTAGGAGATATCACAAACAGTATCAGCATGTGCCACTCTGATCTTAAATATCAGTAGTTCGTTATTCTTGTGACATTGAAAACGCTTGTGGCTTGAAGACAGATGGTGTACTATGTTATTGGGTGGTGTATATAGATTGACCTGTATGTGAAGTTGATAAGGTCACCCCTGCCAGCGCATCGTAGCTGTGTTGTGACTTGTCGCCTATTACATCCGGGTGTAAAAATAACCAAAAATATTTCACATCAACTCAGACATGCCTCTATATAGCTGCACTGCGAACATGGCTAGAGTCTACTTTAGGAAAGTATCGTGTATCTGTGTATACGGGTTTACCACTGCTTATAGATGTGTGCAGTATTATTAGAAAGCGGCCGTTATGTCTACATTATCAAAGTATGTTGCCTTACAGAGCTGGTATAGTATCTATGTGTCTGCTACGTTGTATGTTTTGTCATGTTGCCTTGTAGTATTTGGAGGGAGTTTCATGTGGGTGTCTAGTGAACTTTTTAAAAACTATGTCTCAGAATCCACAACACCACTGGCATTAGAGGTTTTTCAACTTGTCTGCTCATTGACCACACTTCACAGTCATACTAAAGTACGGGTTCTATGTAGTACTTAAACACTCCTTTTATTTCTCATTACAGTTGTCAACTTTATATTAGTCAGTATGTTTTCCAATTTGCAAAAGACAACATTCATCACAGCGATTCTTGTTCCAACGCTTTAAACCCACCTCCTATCAGACATTTTTTTTCTTTCCTTCTATGCTCACGGCTACCGTTTCCCCATTTCAAGCTCCATGTCTCTACTCGTATGCATTAGTGTGGTAGAAGTAAACCGATAACTCACAAGATAGACGTATATTATCACACTGTATATGAACATGTGGGAAACGGCTACATCCGGGCAAAGAGGGCGTTGTATCTGTCACATGCGTATGGATACAGTCGAGACACGTGGTTAAGAGGGATACTACAGAAAAAAAAACGGTATTATGTTGGCGATCGAACCAGGGGACCTAATTCGTGATGACCACCATGTACGGGAGTGATTCTGCCCCCTCGTCAACAGGGCGTCGGAGGTTTAAAAGGGTGTTCATTCTCTCGCTTTTCTATTTCCGAGTCGTCATAGGATCACCAAGTAACAGTAAAGAACACGAAACTACTACTACCAAGGCCTCTATACACCACAATGCATTTTCGAATATAATATACACAACTATAATCAAGTCATCACAGTATTCAACTAACCCGTTCTCATAGACATAGAGGAGAGATGTGAGCACCGAGGCCAGTTGGGGGAGGTGTACCTTTTACTTAACATCTATCGGGCCATACACCGACGAGTGTTTAGCTATATTTATCATATAATATTACCCGTGAACACAACAAGTTTCCCAGGATCAGTCTTAGGCTTCTCATATAACATGACATATCACGTACCCGCTGTCCTGACCAGCAAAGTTATCGCTTCCCAGAGCAGACATTTACACTTTCATTAATTCTTCTGCCTGGCCAAAGGGGGTCTTTGCATCTTTCCGCAGAAACCTAGTTCCAATGCTAATATATGTTTTTCAATGTGTCGGCTCATTACCACATTTCACATCCTGCCAAAAGTACAGGTTCTATGTTCCACTCCAACAGTCAAATAAGAAAAATGTTAGCCAAATTATTAAAATGTTGGCCAAATATAGAAATATATCAACCAGACGTATAAAGTATAGTAAAATATGTTAGCCAAACTTATAAAACTCGTGGTCAAAATAAGAAATATCTCAACCAAGCGTATAAGAAATAGGAAAAATGTTAGCCAAATTATTAAAATGTTGGCCAAATATAGAAATATATCGACCAGACGTATAAAATATAGTAAAATTTGTTAGCCAAACTTATAAAACTCGGGGTCAAAATAAGAAATATCTCAACCAAGCGTATAAGAAATAGGAAAAAGGCTAGTCAAACTAATGAAAATGTTGGCCAAATACAGAAATATCTCGACCAACTTATAAAATGTAGGAAAAATTGTTAGCCAAACTGACAAAACTGTTAGCCAAAATAAGAAACGTCTCGGCCAACTTATAAAATGTAGTAAAAATTGTTAGCTAAACTGACAAAACAGTTGGTCAAAATAAGAAACGTCTCGACTAACATTATAAAAAGTAGGAAAAATTGTAACCAAATTAATTTAAAAAGGTGACCAAAATAGGAAATATCTCGACCAAACTTATGAAAAGTAGGAAAATTGTTCGTCAAATGTGACAAATATTGGGCAAGTAGGAAATCATGTTAGCCAAATAGGAAACATATCGATCAAACTTATAGATGTCTCGGCCAAACTTATAAAATGTATGAACATTTGTTAGCCAAAGGTGAAAAAACATTGACCAAGTAATGAAATATCTCATCCGAATTTATAACAAGTAAGAAAATATGCTAGTAAAATCAAGAAATATGTCGACTGAAGTTATACAATAGGCGAAACGATGGACAAACTTATAAAGATGTCGACCGTTATAAGAAAATGTATTACCCAAATTAGGAAAAAATATTGACCAAGTTTTGAAATATCTCGACCAAACTTACAAAAAATAGGAAAATATGTCGACTAAAGTAGGAACATTTGTTAGCCAAAGATGAAAAATATTGGTCAAGTAAAGAAATATCGCATCCAAACTTTTAAAATATAGGAAACTTTATTAACCAAATGTGAAAAATATTGTCCAAGTAAAGACATGTTACAACTAATCTTATAAATATCTCAACCATACTTATGAAAAGGAGGAAAATGTGTTAACCTAATGAGAAAAATATCGCCCAATTGAAGAAAAAAGGTACACAAAACTTATAAAACTTAGGAAAATGTGTTAACCTAATGAGAAAAATATCGACCAATTGAAGAAAAAAGTTACACAAAACTTATAAAACTTAGGGAAATGTGTTAACCTAATGAGAAAATATCGCCCAAGTGAAGAAAAAAAAAAATACACAAAACTTATAAAACTTAGGAAAATGTGTTAACCTAATGAGAAAAATGTCGCCCAATTGAAGAAAAAGTTACACAAAACTTATAAAACTTAGGAAAATGTGTTAACCTAATGAGAAAAACATTGACCAAGTAAAGAAAAACATACACCAAACTTCTGAAAAGTAAGAAAATTTGTTAACCAAATGGGAAAAATATTGGCCAAGTGGAGAAATATCTCAACCATACTTATGAAAAGGAGGAAAATGTGTTAACCTAATGAGAAAATATCGCCCAAGTGAAGAAAAAAGTTACACAAAACTTATAAAACTTAGGAAAATGTGTTAACCTAATGAGAAAAATATCGCCCAAGTGAAGAAAAAAGTTACACAAAACTTATAAAACTTAGGAAAATGTGTTAACCTAATGAGAAAAATATTGACCAAGTAAAGAAAAACGTACACCAAACTTCTGAAAAGTAAGAAAATTTGTTAACCAAAAGGGAAAAATATATGGGCTAAACTATGAAATATGTTGACCGAACTAAGAAAGTGTGTTAACCAAAGGGGGAAAAATGGTGGTCAAAACATGAAACATCTCGACCAAGCTTATAAACAGCTTGTGTAAAGTTATAAAAAAAAAAAGTAGGAACAAATATTGCTTCTGTAGTTATGTCAAACGTGTCTTGAACTTTTATCTGAACAGACATTTCACAAGACATAATCATCAACGTCAACACTTTCCCTCTTTTACATTACCGAAAGTTTCAACTTATCAGTCCAGAGTATCCACTAAAGAAGCACTTATGCATACTAATCACCCAGCTCTTCACACTCTTGGTTTTTTTTTTTTTCTAACGCAAAGTGTCTCTGTCTTTCATAGATAGCTTCACAACTTTTCTATGTAGCACCACTAACAACGCCAAACCTTCGTTTCACATGAGCTCTAATGAAACAGCCATAACAACATTTAGGGCAATCTGTGGCTCCACCTGGGATAGTTTCAATATCATCTGAGTATTCGTCAGCAAAGATCCACTTCCCATGGCTGATATCTTCAACTTTCTATACCACAATGTCTGCTACACTAACCTTCCATTGGTCCATCTTTCAACAATACAAAGAGTGTTCTCGAAGTCTAGCTAACATAACATTGCTTACTTTGTCCACCTCTATCACACTTTGTCATTTCACAACTGCAATAGCGGCAAGTCTGCAACCAACCAACAGTGTCTGTTATGAAGTCGACCTTTCTTAAAGCCACGTTTGCCTTACTGAACCCTTGAATACCCTCTACCACATCGTCTAACCGACTTTCAACATTTCATACCAAATAACATTAACATTCTCTTTGATTACAGAACAACTGATTTTCTGCTGACTAGGCAGATTTTCCAACCTCGTGGAGATAAATCATATGCCCCCTAACCTACTAGGCGCTATTCTAGACAACGAATATGATCACGACCAGCACCCCTAGGCAGAACTTGGAAAAAACAACAGAGCTTGGGTTATTGAGACGAATTGAGTTGCATTCCTTGGACTACCAGAGTGACATCAAACACAACAAACACTTTCTTACTAACCCTAACCCTAAGTATACATCATCTAATCCTAACCCTAACCCTAACTATACATCAACTAACCCTAACCCTAACCCTAACTATACAACAAACTCTTTCTTAAGAGACATAGATACAAACCAGTTTTAGAAATGAAAAAGTTAAATTTATGTGATTAAATTTTAATTAAAATTTAAAACTAATAAATCGCACTTTTATTGCGCAAGATGTAAGCTTGATATATGGCCTATACCTAACCTATACCTATACTTACCCTATATCTGTATATTAAGTGAAGCGCGCAATAAAAGTGCGATTTATTAGTTTTAAATTTTAATTAAAATTTAATCACATAAATTTAACTTTTTCATTTCTAAAACTGGTTTGTATCTATGTCTCTTAAGAAAGAGTTTGTTGTATAGTTAGGGTTAGGGTTAGGGTTAGTTGATGTATAGTTAGGGTTAGGGTTAGGATTAGATGATGTATACTTAGGGTTAGGGTTAGTAAGAAAGTGTTTGTTGTGTTTGATGTCACTCTGGTAGTCCAAGGAATGCAACTCAATTCGTCTCAATAACCCAAGCTCTGTTGTTTTTTCCAAGTTCTGCCTAGGGGTGCTGGTCGTGATCATATTCGTTGTCTAGAATAGCGCCTAGTAGGTTAGGGGGCATATGATTTATCTCCACGAGGTTGGAAAATCTGCCTAGTCAGCAGAAAATCAGTTGTTCTGTAATCAAAGAGAATGTTAATGTTATTTGGTATGAAATGTTGAAAGTCGGTTAGACGATGTGGTAGAGGGTATTCAAGGGTTCAGTAAGGCAAACGTGGCTTTAAGAAAGGTCGACTTCATAACAGACACTGTTGGTTGGTTGCAGACTTGCCGCTATTGCAGTTGTGAAATGACAAAGTGTGATAGAGGTGGACAAAGTAAGCAATGTTATGTTAGCTAGACTTCGAGAACACTCTTTGTATTGTTGAAAGATGGACCAATGGAAGGTTAGTGTAGCAGACATTGTGGTATAGAAAGTTGAAGATATCAGCCATGGGAAGTGGATCTTTGCTGACGAATACTCAGATGATATTGAAACTATCCCAGGTGGAGCCACAGATTGCCCTAAATGTTGTTATGGCTGTTTCATTAGAGCTCATGTGAAACGAAGGTTTGGCGTTGTTAGTGGTGCTACATAGAAAAGTTGTGAAGCTATCTATGAAAGACAGAGACACTTTGCGTTAGAAAAAAAAAAAACCAAGAGTGTGAAGAGCTGGGTGATTAGTATGCATAAGTGCTTCTTTAGTGGATACTCTGGACTGATAAGTTGAAACTTTCGGTAATGTAAAAGAGGGAAAGTGTTGACGTTGATGATTATGTCTTGTGAAATGTCTGTTCAGATAAAAGTTCAAGACACGTTTGACATAACTACAGAAGCAATATTTGTTCCTACTTTTTTTTTTTTAATAACTTTACACAAGCTGTTTATAAGCTTGGTCGAGATGTTTCATGTTTTGACCACCATTTTTCCCCCTTTGGTTAACACACTTTCTTAGTTCGGTCAACATATTTCATAGTTTAGCCCATATATTTTTCCCTTTTGGTTAACAAATTTTCTTACTTTTCAGAAGTTTGGTGTACGTTTTTCTTTACTTGGTCAATATTTTTCTCATTAGGTTAACACATTTTCCTAAGTTTTATAAGTTTTGTGTAACTTTTTTCTTCACTTGGGCGATATTTTTCTCATTAGGTTAACACATTTTCCTAAGTTTTATAAGTTTTGTGTAACTTTTTTCTTCACTTGGGCGATATTTTCTCATTAGGTTAACACATTTTCCTCCTTTTCATAAGTATGGTTGAGATATTTCTCCACTTGGCCAATATTTTTCCCATTTGGTTAACAAATTTTCTTACTTTTCAGAAGTTTGGTGTATGTTTTTCTTTACTTGGTCAATGTTTTTCTCATTAGGTTAACACATTTTCCTAAGTTTTATAAGTTTTGTGTAACTTTTTCTTCAATTGGGCGACATTTTTCTCATTAGGTTAACACATTTTCCTAAGTTTTATAAGTTTTGTGTATTTTTTTTTTTCTTCACTTGGGCGATATTTTCTCATTAGGTTAACACATTTCCCTAAGTTTTATAAGTTTTGTGTAACTTTTTTCTTCAATTGGTCGATATTTTTCTCATTAGGTTAACACATTTTCCTAAGTTTTATAAGTTTTGTGTACCTTTTTTCTTCAATTGGGCGATATTTTTCTCATTAGGTTAACACATTTTCCTCCTTTTCATAAGTATGGTTGAGATATTTATAAGATTAGTTGTAACATGTCTTTACTTGGACAATATTTTTCACATTTGGTTAATAAAGTTTCCTATATTTTAAAAGTTTGGATGCGATATTTCTTTACTTGACCAATATTTTTCATCTTTGGCTAACAAATGTTCCTACTTTAGTCGACATATTTTCCTATTTTTTGTAAGTTTGGTCGAGATATTTCAAAACTTGGTCAATATTTTTTCCTAATTTGGGTAATACATTTTCTTATAACGGTCGACATCTTTATAAGTTTGTCCATCGTTTCGCCTATTGTATAACTTCAGTCGACATATTTCTTGATTTTACTAGCATATTTTCTTACTTGTTATAAATTCGGATGAGATATTTCATTACTTGGTCAATGTTTTTTCACCTTTGGCTAACAAATGTTCATACATTTTATAAGTTTGGCCGAGACATCTATAAGTTTGATCGATATGTTTCCTATTTGGCTAACATGATTTCCTACTTGCCCAATATTTGTCACATTTGACGAACAATTTTCCTACTTTTCATAAGTTTGGTCGAGATATTTCCTATTTTGGTCACCTTTTTAAATTAATTTGGTTACAATTTTTCCTACTTTTTATAATGTTAGTCGAGACGTTTCTTATTTTGACCAACTGTTTTGTCAGTTTAGCTAACAATTTTTACTACATTTTATAAGTTGGCCGAGACGTTTCTTATTTTGGCTAACAGTTTTGTCAGTTTGGCTAACAATTTTTCCTACATTTTATAAGTTGGTCGAGATATTTCTGTATTTGGCCAACATTTTCATTAGTTTGACTAGCCTTTTTCCTATTTCTTATACGCTTGGTTGAGATATTTCTTATTTTGACCCCGAGTTTTATAAGTTTGGCTAACAAATTTTACTATATTTTATACGTCTGGTCGATATATTTCTATATTTGGCCAACATTTTAATAATTTGGCTAACATTTTTCCTATTTCTTATACGCTTGGTTGAGATATTTCTTATTTTGACCACGAGTTTTATAAGTTTGGCTAACATATTTTACTATACTTTATACGTCTGGTTGATATATTTCTATATTTGGCCAACATTTTAATAATTTGGCTAACATTTTTCTTATTTGACTGTTGGAGTGGAACATAGAACCTGTACTTTTGGCAGGATGTGAAATGTGGTAATGAGCCGACACATTGAAAAACATATATTAGCATTGGAACTAGGTTTCTGCGGAAAGATGCAAAGACCCCCTTTGGCCAGGCAGAAGAATTAATGAAAGTGTAAATGTCTGCTCTGGGAAGCGATAACTTTGCTGGTCAGGACAGCGGGTACGTGATATGTCATGTTATATGAGAAGCCTAAGACTGATCCTGGGAAACTTGTTGTGTTCACGGGTAATATTATATGATAAATATAGCTAAACACTCGTCGGTGTATGGCCCGATAGATGTTAAGTAAAAGGTACACCTCCCCCAACTGGCCTCGGTGCTCACATCTCTCCTCTATGTCTATGAGAACGGGTTAGTTGAATACTGTGATGACTTGATTATAGTTGTGTATATTATATTCGAAAATGCATTGTGGTGTATAGAGGCCTTGGTAGTAGTAGTTTCGTGTTCTTTACTGTTACTTGGTGATCCTATGACGACTCGGAAATAGAAAAGCGAGAGAATGAACACCCTTTTAAACCTCCGACGCCCTGTTGACGAGGGGGCAGAATCACTCCCGTACATGGTGGTCATCACGAATTAGGTCCCCTGGTTCGATCGCCAACATAATACCGTTTTTTTTTCTGTAGTATCCCTCTTAACCACGTGTCTCGACTGTATCCATACGCATGTGACAGATACAACGCCCTCTTTGCCCGGATGTAGCCGTTTCCCACATGTTCATATACAGTGTGATAATATACGTCTATCTTGTGAGTTATCGGTTTACTTCTACCACACTAATGCATACGAGTAGAGACATGGAGCTTGAAATGGGGAAACGGTAGCCGTGAGCATAGAAGGAAAGAAAAAAAATGTCTGATAGGAGGTGGGTTTAAAGCGTTGGAACAAGAATCGCTGTGATGAATGTTGTCTTTTGCAAATTGGAAAACATACTGACTAATATAAAGTTGACAACTGTAATGAGAAATAAAAGGAGTGTTTAAGTACTACATAGAACCCGTACTTTAGTATGACTGTGAAGTGTGGTCAATGAGCAGACAAGTTGAAAAACCTCTAATGCCAGTGGTGTTGTGGATTCTGAGACATAGTTTTTAAAAAGTTCACTAGACACCCACATGAAACTCCCTCCAAATACTACAAGGCAACATGACAAAACATACAACGTAGCAGACACATAGATACTATACCAGCTCTGTAAGGCAACATACTTTGATAATGTAGACATAACGGCCGCTTTCTAATAATACTGCACACATCTATAAGCAGTGGTAAACCCGTATACACAGATACACGATACTTTCCTAAAGTAGACTCTAGCCATGTTCGCAGTGCAGCTATATAGAGGCATGTCTGAGTTGATGTGAAATATTTTTGGTTATTTTTACACCCGGATGTAATAGGCGACAAGTCACAACACAGCTACGATGCGCTGGCAGGGGTGACCTTATCAACTTCACATACAGGTCAATCTATATACACCACCCAATAACATAGTACACCATCTGTCTTCAAGCCACAAGCGTTTTCAATGTCACAAGAATAACGAACTACTGATATTTAAGATCAGAGTGGCACATGCTGATACTGTTTGTGATATCTCCTACTCATACCACCTGTTTTAACTAAATAAGGACACATACACCTAGCCCATAATCTCCAATCGGCAATTATGAGAAAAATAGAGGGTAGTGTTATTGATTTTTATTGGATGTCCCGACAATAGGTGTTAATCTTTTAATCCCCTTCCAACCTTTATATGAACATTTATTAATATCGCGAACTATTTGCAATGGCGGAGATATAAGAAATATTATTAACCTGACTTGGTCATTACGATGCCGATAATCCCCTGGATTAGCCGTTATAAGAATAAGTATTGATTTTTGGCAACACCTGTTGAGGTCATATTCTGAATGTTAAGTTAGCTTATATTTTGTGACTCGTAGGTACAATGGTGAAATCTGCTGCCTGTGTTTTTCATCAGCGGTGGGACTTGTGGCCGCGACGACACCCACACCTTGATGACTGGAAATCTTACCCACGACAAAGTTCCGAGATTCAAACCTGTCACTTCCACGGTGTCTGGGGTACCCCCTAAACATACTCCGCAACCAGCACACCACCTCTACTTTTCTAAACATAACCGGATTAATAACAACCGAGCTCGAAATCACAACTAAGTAACCAAATATTATCAATATTTCTTCTACCACTAGACCACCCCACTGGGATTCGAACCCGATGATAGTGTTCGGAAGCGTTTATCTAGTTACTCATCCACTCACCCCACCACTTAACAACGAATATCACAAAGTCATACCCACTAAAACCATCGGCCATCTTTACACTTTCAAAGTTTTCATTTGAAGAGCTGTAACCGGTATGCTGATAGTATTTAAGTCCCAGCCACTATAGATAATAGTAACCCCGTTATAACAAACAGTCGACCCCTTTACAATAGACATATAATGAAAATATCCTTGGTCTTCTGACGACCGACGCCGAAATTATGCGTTGAATGTGTCGGTGGTATACCTCCATGCCTATATTTACCCACTTCTCCACTCGATCACCCTGGCTCTTACCAAGGAACGGGCGTAATTATCCAACCAATCCGCCCCTCGCCCACCTCTTAACAAGGATCAGAAGCAGTTATTTAGCTATTTGTACACTCACCAACCCCTTGACAACGACCTGGAGCCTTTATCTAGCAACTCCTCTGTCTCTTAGCAAGGAACCGACGCATTTACTTAGCCACTTCGCCACTCTCCCATCCCTTTAAATTGTTCGGAAGCTGTTATATAGGTACATCACCACTCACCAACCCCTTAACAACGAATACCACGAAGCCACGCCCCCTTACAACCGTTACTACAGGCCATCTTTACTTTTTTAAGGTTTTCATTTGAAGAGGTGTAATCTATATGATGATAGTTTTATAAGCCACTACGACCCACTACAGATCATATACACGCCACATATATACCTTTTTACTTATTATAATTTTCATATGACACCCGGCGCGGTTCGAGACTTCGACCCACCTAACCCCACCACAGTACTCGTCAATAACCGGACTAGTGATCACTCAGCAATGACTGGCCACTTGGGTATTAAAAGACACTGTTTTACTGGGGTCGACCGCTCCACTCGACCGATCGGCCGTGCTCGCTCCTGCGACTGCCCCGCGCGCGCCTCTGCTTGTCTTTTATTTTTATTTTATTTTTTTTAAATTAGTTAAAATATTATACACACACTCAGTTATCTGCCCTTAGAAAACACGTCTTTTCTTAGAATTATCGACCCTTACATGTGACCTAGATACCTACCCTACCCTACCCACCCAGGATCCGAGACCGAAAAGGATTGGGGCCAATCCTTAGAGGTCAATCCTGATTTCCTAATCAAATACCACGTAACCCACTACTTATACATTCTCAATTAGTTGCATGAATTTATTCTTCGACGCTGTTGTCCCAATAATGTTGTATTATTTTCTCATGGCAATTTTACGTGTAGTAGTTTGGCATTGATGTTTGAACTGCCGACGCTCAGCAGTATGCTTCCAAATCGTCTGCGACTTACTTCGAACCCAGTATGTCGGGATTGTAAAACTACGCTCACTACCTCTAAGTCACAGACGCCAACATTTCGCAGTTGAGATGTAGTTAATTGATTAATTGCCGACGGATAATATATCGCCGAATGTGACTTCCCATTTGGACAGAAGGTGGATATATCGCCATTTTAGGGTCATCATGTTATTTGTTTCGTTTCGTGATATCCTCCGCAATTTCAATGCTCAGTGAACGGAAATTTACATTGTATTTCTTCATTTGATTTTGTATCATGTTTTGTCCAAATATACTGTTTGTTTGGCACCTAATCAGTTAAATACAAGAAATTGTTGATTGTCTGTCTGTCTTCTATAGTTTGATCAGACATTCCAGCAAGCGCATTGTAAAATACTATACATTATTGTTGTCGTTTGCTGTCCACTAGCAGGCATCAAGTTCTGAAGTGATATCTTTGTTTAGAGACGTAAACATGTGTTTATGTATGGTGGAATCACATGTTTTGCTTTTACATTTCAAATTTTTGGTTTCTGTTGTTGACGTAACGGATGAACTGATCATAATAATATCTAGGAGCTATTTGTTATTTTATTGTTCATATTCATTGAACCCTCGGGGAGTGGTGAGTGGGGAGAAATTGTGTCTATTTCATATAACACACCTGTCAGTAATTTGCTTTTTGAAGTGGGGGGTTTATATTTAGGTTTATGTGTAATGTGTAATAACCGTCTTGTTTTGTCTTGTCCACTATTGTCTTATCTTGTCTTGCTTCGCATAGTCTTTTCATGTTCTTCGATGCCTCGTCTTGTCGCGTCCGCTCTTGTTTCCTCTTGTCCACATTTGCCTAGCTTCGTCTTGTTTTATTGTGACTTATCTTAACTCGTCTTAAGCGGTTACGGAGGCAGTTCGTAATCCGGCATACCAGCGTTCGAAACACAGCTGCGGGCGATTTGGTAGCAGACCGCCTTGCGTTGGCTTTTTACGAAATGGTATGGGTGCCGGTCGTTCAGGAAACAATGGCAAACTGCTGAACGTAAACTTGCCAAGATATTACAGCAACAAAACATGCCGGTGTTTACTGCGACGTCCCGTAAATGATTTACAACTAAAATTAATTCTTAACTCATCTTACTTGGTCAATTCTTGTCTCGTTTTGTCATGTCTTATCCATTCTTGTCTTGTCTTATTTTGTCTTGTTCATACTGTCAGGGGCAATAGAATGCGAATATTTTCGTAAAATTAACCTCACAAAACGTGTCACTAAGCTTCTACTCAGAATTGTAATTGGAAGAAGGAGAAAGAAAATACAAATGGAAATTGGTGAAGAACAGTATGGATTTGTGGAAGAAAGGGGTACAAACGGAAATTAATAGAAAGAGCAATAGAGACACAGAAATACATATATTTGTGCTTCATAGATTATACTAAGGCAGTGTTTCCCAACCGGTGGGGAATTTCCCCCCCCCCCCCAGGGGGGAATTTTAGGGTTTCCAAGGATGTATTAAGTGTATTTTAAGATCGCGTTAATACAAGAACCGATTACTTAATATTGTTTTTCCCTTCATACTTTACGGTTCTGTACGTCTCACCCTTCTGAAATTCATTTTATAACGTAAGTAGATACACAAATCACATTTTATGTAGACGTCTGGACTTTTTTTTAGTATGTGCTATTAAATATAGCTTCCATTATTACGCATACTGTGTAGGGGAGGGGGAATTTTTAGGGAGGAAATACGAAAAAGGGGGGGGGGGGGGAATGACGTTCTGAAAATATTGTAAACGTGGGAAAGCGCCAAAAAAGGTTGAAAACCACCGTACTAAGGATTGATAAAGTAAAACATGATGAACTGATTAAAATGTTAGAAAATATTAACATTGATGAGAAAGATCACAGAATAATAAAGAATCTTTACTGGAACCAAGTTGCAGCAATTAAAATGAGAAATAAAGAGGGCAATTATGAACAAATAAGTCTGGGAGTAAGACGGGTGTCTTTTGTCACCGGATCTCTTCTCCGATATATACGATATGCAAATGACGTAGTATTGGTGGCGGATAATGCAAAAGATCTACAACAGTTGTTAGGCATTGTAATAACAGAGATTTCAAAAAGGGACTCTTCTTGAATATCAAGAAAACAATAACAATGGTGACATCAAAGAAAAAGGTGACACCAAAATGTGAAATAGAAATAGAAGGGAAAATTCTTAACCAAGTGGAGAGTTACATAGGGGCATTTATAACATCAGATGGAAAATACACAACAGAGAATTAAACGGTGAAAAGTGCAAACAAAAGGGTACTTTTGCCTTTATTCACCCCAAACATATGGAATCCCAGGGTATGACGTCACATCCAGGGGTTCCCTGTGTTGCGCCGTAGCTCGGTGCACAATTTTATCGGTGTGCAACAGTTGCTCTCGGCGACATCCCCCGCCCCAACTGTAACTGGCCAAATGAAATGCTTGTCAACTCTTGAGACCAGCAGTATACGAAAAGAATGATGATGATCTGTCTGTACGGGAGACACGAGGCCTTGCAGCCACGTGGCCTTGTCTCAGCGGGAGGATGTCCTGCCGACATACATGGTGAATGTCGTTGTCGTCGGCATCTCCATCTGTCCTGACGCTCATTCAGCGATATCATCATGACATAATTATGAGAACAGTGTCTAGCATAATGTCAGATGACATGATGCTGCTGCAGAAAAGGCAACGCTACTCTGGCTTGTCGTGGACAGCTGCTGCTGCTGCCAGTTCATGAAAACTCATCATGACACACACACACACACACACACACACACACACACACACTCACACACAGAAACGGTTGCCAAAAGCCAAAGAAATAACTGTGGGGTAATTGAAACGCTTGGATGGCTTGGCCACATGGCATGGACGAGACAGGAACACTGAGCTGATCCACGACTCTGGTGATCGAGTGAAATGGCGAATCATGACCGCCCACGCTTTCCGGCATGGCACATGATTGATTGAATTGAAACGCACTGGCACGTACTGTCCCCGAACACAGAGGAGATCACCGTCAGTGCTAAATATAGCTGATGACCCTAAATATAGCTGGTGACGTTTGTTTGGGATGAATTAAGGCAAAAGTACCAACAAAAGCTGCATTTCAGAAAATGAAGTGTATCTTATGCAATAAGTCACTATCGTTGAATGTAAGAAAGAGAGTTCTGACGTACCATAAAGAATATATTTTGCTATATGCCTGTGAACCTTGGAATGTTAATGAACAAATTAGGAAGAGCTTGGAAGCAACAGAGATGTGGTTCCTGAGACGAATGTTGCGAATTCCTTGGACTGCTAAAGTAACTACCAACGACTGCCCAAAAGAGGCTAATGTAACTAGAACATTATATACAACAATAAGACAGTGACAAATAGCTTTCTTTGGTGATGTGATGAGAAGAGAAGCAATGGAGATCATCGTGACAATTGGAAAGATCGAGGGGAAGAGAGGCAGTGGCAGACCAAGAGAAATAATGCTGGATGGATTGAGACGGTGGCATGGGGGAATATCATCAGCAGAGTTAATCCTGAACCCCACAGACCTAGATATGTGGAAAGTCGTGGACGCCCACGCCATCCGGCATGGCACTTGATGACGGGACTCTATAGTCCCGTGTGTTGCCGGGCCCATAAAAGAAGCAAAGAATAGCAACATTGTAGCCTACCACGCATGTCGTAAGAGGCGATTAAGGAGGATTGATGGATCCGTCGCCCTGCTACTGAGTGAGTGCGTGGCGCGACACTGTGAGCTGTGAGTTTCGTGTGAAATGCTTTTGAATCTGCCGGAGGTTTTTCGGAACGTGACTGCATGTTCGGAGTGATGGCAGGTGGCTATGTCCCAGAGTTGACCGGTTTTTGCCTTATGCAGAAATGTGTGACTGCTGGGCTTCTGGCTGACTGCCACTGCCATCAGCGATGAACTGTATTTTCGTGGACTGTGTGGGTGAACATCTAGGAAACATTCAGATAGAAAAATGACTGCCGATTCCATCAGAGATGAACAGGTTGTTTCGTGGGGGACTGGTGTGATGACATTCTGGTGGCGGCATTATGCTCAGTGTATCTGTACGGGCTGTTGTTTGTCGAGACTCCTGTCTTTCCTACTTTTCACATTGGGCAGAGGGGAGCGTTTTGTGTGATATTCACTGGCACAGGAACGGGGCATAATGGGGACGACCCGTTGCTGTGAAGTTGGAACTGCGACTAACTAACTAACTAACTAACTAACTAACTAACTAACTTGATGACGATGGCTATTGTCTGTCTTATTTTTTTCTCGTCTTTCCTTTCCACACTTGTCTCATCTATTCGATTCATGCCTGGTCTCGTCTTGTTTTATCTTTTAGCGCCTTGTCTTGTCTGTCTTGTCTTGTCCATCTTGTCTTGTCTTATCTTATACTTCAACTCTTATCTTTTCTCACCAACACTCGTCTTCTCTTCCCCAATTTCTCTGGTGTGTTTTTACCAAAGACCACGTTTAGCACTATGACAACTGTAACAGTGCAAATCGCTGTGCAACCATGGACGTGCAGCCGTATTGCGTTGGTTTACTTTAGGAAATGGTATGTGTACCGGCTGCTCATTGTCCAAGCTTCACATCCATATAAAAGTACAGGTTCTATGTAGCATCTCAACACTCTTTTTCTCGTTTCAATTGACATCTTTGTATTGGTCAGTATGTTTTTCATCTTGCTAAAGGCTA
>CAWUFQ010000091.1:270000-307500 GCA_963921405.1 Cepaea hortensis | reverse complement strand
CATCCAGCATCATTTCTCATGTTCATCCTCTTCTACGGCTATTTCTAGTCATCACGATGTTTTCCAGCGCGGTCTTCTCATTCATGACCAAAATACCGCTCATCTTGTTCCTCTTGTTCTTTGTAGAATCGAGGTGAAGGATAAACAGCTGGAGAGAGCCCGTTTATGGGCTTCATATATCGATATTCCCATGGACTCTGTTATCCCCTCTGTCCATCGTGTACATGGTCGGCCTCTTCTTCTGGTTCTGTTTCTGTATTCATCTTGTTCCTCTTGTTCTTTGTAGAATCGAGGTGAAGGATAAACAGCTGGAGAGAGCCCGTTTATGGGCTTCATATATCGATATTCCCATGGACTCTGTTATCCCCTCTGTCCATCGTGTACATGGTCGGCCTCTTCTTCTGGTTCTGTTTCTGTATTCATTGCTTGTTGTTGTATAATGTCAGCTGGTAGCCTAATTATGTGGCGCAGCCATTTTACCTATTGTTTTTAAAAAAAAAATAAAATCTAGCTCTGCCATTTTAGTCTTGATTTAATCAATTCTGATTCTCTCTCTCTCTCTCTCTCTCTCTCTCTCTCTCTCTCTCTCTCTCTCTCTCTCTCTCTCTCTCTCTCTCTCTCTCTCTCTCTCTCTCTCTCTCTCTGTGTATTACATTGAGTATTCTTCTCAGAAATCTCATTTCAGTTGCTGTGAGTTTTTTTTTTCTTTCTCTTTTTCTGTCATAGCGGTGTTTGTAGCCTTGTTATATTAGTATATACTGTTCTACTTTCATTAGCACCGTAAAAAAGCAAAGAAATGACGATCATCTTGTCCTGATATGAATACAACACCATCAGCTATCAGCACTAGTGCTACTACATCAAAGAAGATCTGCTACGAGAGCAAGAGGACGCCCGAGAAGAAGATGGATTGACGACATCAAAGACATGGTACAATCACACGGAATGACACACTCCAGCGCTACCCATCGTGCGTTTGAACGTCGACTATTCCTCTCCAAGACGTGTGACATCTAAAGATGGAGATGATGATGATATGGGTAAGCGTCTAACTTTGCGAAACTGGCCTCCTGCAGTACTTGAATGTTGGTGTTCTCTCATCTTTCACATATCTGGCTATGCCTGATACATCACGTATAATTGATGTGTGAATGATAAGTGACTGGGAAGTCGGGATTGCGTAACCAATTTGTATGATGTATTGAAGTTCGTTTATTCGTTTTCTTAGCCGTACATGGGATGTCTAGTTGTTCAAACGTCGAAGTATTCTTATTCCTGCAGCGAGGCACTGTCGAAGTTTGAAAGTATCAGGCTTGAAATCCCGGTAACTGTAGCTTGTAATTTGTATGTTGTCTAGCGTGTCCTCTAGTAACTATAACTTTACATGTGTATGTTGTCTAGTGTGTCCTCTAGTAACTATAACTTTGCATGTGTATGTTGTCTAGTGTGTCCTCTAGTAACTATAACTTTACATGTGTATGTTGTCTAGTGTGTCCTCTGGTAACTATAACTTTACATGTGTATGTTGTCTAGTGTGTCCTCTAGTAACTATAACTTTACATGTGTATGTTGTCTAGTGTGTCCTCTAGTAACTATAACTTTACATGTGTATGTTGTCTAGTGTGTCCTCTAGTAACTATAACTTTACATGTGTATGTTGTCTAGTGTGTCCTCTAGTAACTATAACTTTACATGTGTATGTTGTCTAGTGTGTCCTCTAGAAACTATAACTTTACATGTGTATGTTGTCTAGTGTGTCCTCTAGTAACTATAACTTTACATGTGAATGTTGTCTAGTGTGTCCTCTAGTAACTATAACTTTACATGTGTATGTTGTCTAGTGTGTCCTCTAGTAACTATAACTTTACATGTGTATGTTGTCTAGTGTGTCCTCTAGTAACTATAACTTTACATGTGTATATTGTCTAGTGTGTCCTCTAGTAACTATAACTATACATGTGTATGTTGTCTAGTGTGTCCTCTAGTAACTATAACTTTACGTGTGTATGTTGTCTAGTGTGTCCTCTAGTAACTATAACTTTACATGTGTATGTTTTCTAGTGTGTCCTCTAGTAACTATAACTTTACATGTGTATGTTGTCTAGAGTGTCCTCTAGTAACTATAACTTTACATGTGTATGTTGTCTAGTGTGTCCTCTAGTGGCTATAACTTTACATGTGTATGTTGTCTAGTGTGTCCTCTAGTGGCTACAGCTTTACATGTGTATATTGTCTAGTGTGTCCTCTAGTAACTATAACTTTACATGTGTATGTTGTCTAGTGTGTCCTCTAGTAACTATAACTTTACATGTGTATGTTGTCTAGTGTGTCCTCTAGTAACTATAACTTTACATGTGTATGTTGTCTAGTGTGTCCTCTAGTAACTATAACTTTACATGTGTATGTTGTCTAGTGTGTCCTCTAGTGGCTATAACTTTACATGTGTATGTTGTCTAGTGTGTCCTCTAGTGGCTACAGATTTACATGTGTATGTTGTCTAGTGTGTCCTCTAGTAACTATAACTTTACATGTGTATGTTGTCTAGTGTGTCCTCTAGTAACTATAACTTTACATGTGTGTGTTGTCTAGTGTGTCCTCTAGTAACTATAAGTTTACATGTGTATGTTGTCTAGTGTGTCCTCTAGTGGCTATAGCTTTACATGTGTATGTTGTCTAGTGTGTCCTCTAGTGGCTATAGCTTTACATGTGTATGTTGTCTAGTGTGTCCTCTAGTAACTATAAGTTTACATGTGTATGTTGTCTAGTGTGTCCTCTAGTAACTATAAGTGTACATGTGTATGTTGTCTAGTGTGTCCTCTAGTAACTATAAGTTTACATGTGTATGTTGTCTAGTGTGTCCTCTAGTAACAATAACTTTACATGTGTATGTTGTCTAGTGTGTCCTCTAGTGGCTATAACTTTACATGTGTATGTTGTCTAGAGTGTTCTCTAGTGGCTACAGCTTTACATATGTATGTTGTCTAGTGTGTCCTCTAGTAACTATAACTTTACATGTGTATGTTGTCTAGTGTGTCCTCTAGTAACTATAACTTTACATGTGTGTGTTGTCTAGTGTGTCCTCTAGTAACTATAAGTTTACATGTGTATGTTGTCTAGTGTGTCCTCTAGTGGCTATAGCTTTACATGTGTATGTTGTCTAGTGTGTTCTCTAGTGGCTACAGCTGTACATGTGTATGTTGTCTAGTGTGTCCTCTAGTAACTATAACTTTACATGTGTATGTTGTCTAGTGTGTCCTCTAGTAACTATAACTTTACATGTGTATGTTGTCTAGTGTGTCCTCTAGTAACTATAAGTTTACATGTGTATGTTGTCTAGTGTGTCCTCTAATGGCTATATCTTTACATGTGTATGTTGTCTAGTATGTCCTCTAGTGGCTATAGCTTTACATGTGTATGTTGTCTAGTGTGTCCTCTAGTGGCTATAG
This sequence comes from Cepaea hortensis, assembly GCA_963921405.1. Classification (NCBI taxonomy): domain Eukaryota; kingdom Metazoa; phylum Mollusca; class Gastropoda; order Stylommatophora; family Helicidae; genus Cepaea; species Cepaea hortensis. The sequence continues at coordinate 304,054 of CAWUFQ010000091.1, read as the reverse complement.
CTTTACATGTGTATGTTGTCTAGTGTGTCCTCTAGTAACTATAACTTTACATGTGTATGTTGTCTAGTGTGTCCTCTAGTGGCTATAGCTGTACATGTGTATGTTGTCTAGTGTGTCCTCTAGTGGCTATAGCTTTATATGTGTATGTTGTCTAGTGTGTCCTCTAGTAACTATAAGTTTACATGTGTATGTTGTCTAGTGTGTCCTCTAGTAACTATAAGTTTACATGTGTATGTTGTCTAGTGTGTCCTCTAGTGGCTATAGCTTTACATGTGTATGTTGTCTAGTGTGTCCTCTAGTAACTATAACTTTACATGTGTATGTTGTCTAGTGTGTCCTCTAGTAACTATAACTTTACATGTGTATGTTGTCTAGTGTGTCCTCTAGTAACTATAACTTTACACATTATACGGTAAACCAACATAAGTTAATATACACTTACGAAGGGCTACAACTCCCGCCCAAGGGAAAGAAGTAAGACACTCGAAGGCCAGAGTAATCCAGAGCCTTCTCGAAGGACTGGTCAGTGAGTCCACTGTCCCATGGACACTGATGTGGCCCGCCTATTGCGGGGTCCACGAGGAACTCGGACAGAGTTACCACCCGTGTCGGATTGCGACACGTGTGGACGGGCAGAGACAGACGGGACATCGGAGAGGCAACAGGGCCTGCCTTAGAGGGACTTAATAGTTCAGACCCATGTGTATTTAGGGTCATAGACATATGCTAGATAGTTGGCTTAGAATGTTTGTTATAATCATGTGTGATGTTAAAACCTCTGTGATATGCAACTCATCAGTGCGGGCTTGTTAAACCCACTGCGCCAACGCACTGTATACCTAAGTTCAATAAATGTTGCTATATTATATTTAACGGAGTTATTGTTGCCTGTTTGAGCCCAAGTTCAGATCCCCTAGAGATCCAACACTGTGACAGGCTTTTTGGGGGCTAAGCTCCGGTTTTGGCACAAGCTTTACGTTCAGACGGCTATTGATTGCCAAGTAAAAAAATTAAGTAAATGATATCAAATTTATTACTGAACATGTTCTAATAACTTCGCAGCTATCTAGAAATGAACTAGTATTAGTCCCTCTGCAGATAAACTCCCAATGATGTTAAATACTATAAAATTTGACATGACTGTGACATTTGACTGTTACTAATTTTTTTTTCGATTCTACAAGCAGATTGTTCCGCGAATTGTGGTGTATGTAACCTATCTTCCAACAGTGGCGAGAGAACGAGACTACATTCGCAAGTTCAGGGAATATAAGATAAGTTTCATATCATGCCCATTGCAACCCTAAGCGGTACTTACCATCCTCCATCCATGTAACATTATTGTTTTGCATTGATTTGTATGTATATTCATAACCTTGTAACCAACAAAACTTTGCATTTGTATTTGCTCATGTAAACATAAAGGGAGATAACTAACTTTTCTACTCCCCAACAGTTGTCTAAGGGATTTAACTTCATTAAAATTACCAACAAGTAAAAGACAAGATGTCTACGTTAGAAAAATGTATTGAGTTAGGTATGAAATTAGGTTATAAAGAAGAAAAACTGTCAGAATGGGCACAGAAGACACACGCAGAGAACATTGCCCGTGAAGAAAGAGCGATAGAACGGGAAGAAAAACAGAGGCAAGTGCAGGCAGAAGAAAAGAAAATGCAATTGCAAGTGCAGGCAGAAGAAAAGAAAATGCAATTGCAAGTGCAGGCAGAAGAAAAGAAAATGCAATTGCAGGCAGAAGAAAAGAAAATGCAATTGCAGGCTCAATAGAAACAAATGGAGCTTGAGGCGGCGGCCAAACTAGCCCAATTGAATGCCGATACACAAATAAGACTAAAGCAAATGGAGATTGATTCCAACGTAGAAATATCTGTAAATAAACTAAGAAGCAAGGAGGAGGAACAAAAATATAACAAGTATAAAGGCCTCGTTAAAGCATTTTGCTCAGGAGATTCTATCAGTGCATACCTGGAAAATTTTGAGTGTCTAATGTCCTACCATAAGGTCGAAAAATCAGATTGGTCATTTATTTTAATGAGAAACTTAGCTCTGGAACCCTTAAAAGTAATAGAGACAGTTCCACAGGAGATGAGAAAAGATTATGATTATTTAAAGCAACGCATTCTCCAACATTTCTCATTAGATTCAGCAGGTTACCAACAACAGTTCGCAAAATTATCCCCACAACCTAACCAAACCTTCATAGACTACGTGTCTACAGTTCAGGATGTTTGCACAAAGTGGATTAACTCAGCTAAAACTAACAACAACCATGACAAACTAAAAGAACTCATTATTATTGACAAAATAGTTAGTACAATCCCAACATCTTTTGCTAAGTTTTTGAAACAAATGGACTGTAAGAGTATCAAAGAAGTAGAGACCAAGGGGAACGCATTTTTCACAGCGAACCGAGATATTTTCCAATTAAACATAAGTCAAAACGAAACAGCAGCATTTGTAAACACTAGATACTCGAAACCAACTGATAACAAGTTCAAACCACGCTCGAATGTCAGGAAGCCAGTTAAGTGTCAATATTGTCATCTGACACACGAAGAGTACGCGATGTGTGACAAATCACCTAATTATCCACATCATCTCCAAATGATAGTGGAGAAGCAAAAGAACAAGAGAAATGCGTATCAGAGAGCGGTCAAATGCTATTTTTGTTCCAGCTTTGGGCACTATTCACGCTTTTGTGAAGGGCGAAAGATAATGAAGCAGGCTAATGCTGTACTAGTTGAAACTTCATCAGATGAAGATATTGAACAATTGAATGAGTCTGACAATCAGAATGAGAGTTTGAGTGAGCTAGGGAATGCAGTGCAAATCATTGACACCATTACAGACAACAAATGTAACACCTGTAGGAAATTCCAACTTGACACAACATTGTTATGTGGCCACACGATCCCTATTTCTAATGAAATGGCCAACGCTGCCTTATCATCTACAGGCAAGCTAAATTTCTCAACAGGGTTTGTAAATAACAAAAAGTGCACATTAATCCGCGATTCCGGCGCAACGCTATGTGGAATTAAGAAAACATTAGTCAACGACAAAGACTACACACACAAACACGTATCTTGTCGCACATTCGCAGGCACTATCGAAAAATACCCCCTTGCACTTGTCGAAATTCCCACACCTTTCATATCAGGACTAGTATTGTGCGCAGTACTAGAAAATCCTGTCGCTGAAATTATACTTGGGAATCTGCCCAACATACGATCTTGCTCTGAAAAGGAAATCAGAGATTGGGAGCAGAAAAACGGTATCCAGAACCCAAACAGCGATTCTAAAGAGAAACACCACTCGTGCTTGTCTCAAACTGCCAAAAGCACAAGGGAGACAACCAATGAAGTAATTCAAAAAGAATTCACCGAGTTGCATAATGCAGGGGGAGTTGAATCTGTCAGTGATACGACCAACTTACAACCTCGAACTGAGGATGCCAGCAATCCACAAATTACCAAGCCTGTAGATGTGCAACAACACACACAATATACGAATGCAATAACACGACAGACAACTCACAAAACCCACACCGACCAACTGCAGGAGTCACTAGAAATTGTATCACCAAACACTACCATCACACATTTTGGAGAAGAACAGAAAGCAGATCCTACACTTTCACAATATTTTAGGTTAGTAGGACTTAAACCAAAATTAACTAAAAATGCGTCGTGGACATTTAGATTAAAGAACAATATTCTGACTAGATTATACACCAGAGATCAGACCATGATACAGCAAGTAGTTCTACCTCAATCACATCGTGAGAAAGTACTAAAGATAGCCCATGATTCACCTTTCGGAGGTCATATGGGTTACGAAAAGACTAGAGCCAGGGTCCTGACCCAATTTTATTGGCCGAAATAATTGATTGATTGATTGATTGATTGATTGAATGATTGATTGATTAAAGAAGCGATCACATAATATTCCGGACAATCCCATAGCTGTTCAGTTTTATGCAGACAATGTTCTATATTGTAGGTGCTAATCATTCTACTAACATACCGTCTGTAAACACGTCGACATTTCTCCTCATAGTCCCACCCGAGCAGACATAAGACTCCTAATTCGAGCATCCTTGAATATGTTGTTTCATCCATGAGTGTAACTTACCCGACCGCAGAGAGTGTCAAAAAGGTAAAGTGCAGAAACATTGTGGGAGAGTTTAACTATCTGACGATCAGAAGCCTCTTGTGCTAGCTCCGCTGAGGAGATTTATCATTCTAACCGCCAATCGTACATAGACAGACTTCTAATCCATCTACCACCATGTCCCCATTTACTCACCGCAGTTATTTCAACAGTCGAGATGGTATGTTATCATCAGATGTAGTCTTTGACCAACGGTTCTCAAAATCACGTCTACCGACTTGACTCTTAACATGTACAAAAAGACCCGTACCACATGCCATTTTAACTACCTCAAGAAATGCCTACGGCTTAATATCACCCCAAGCGACTTCACCTCTAAATTCCATCATTCGGCTGGCCCTAAGTTTAAATGTGCTACTCTTGGCATGCGGTGTATTGCCTAAAACCCCTCGCGACAATTGTCCTCGCTCGATCAACGACTTAAACATCTCACCTCAGGTAACTATGTCCTGTATTGCGTTATACGCTGTATCATCAACAGCACCATCCACAACTTAAAGAATTGTCTTTCCGCGGCTAAATACACAACGTTAGCTAAACCTCGTGCCCTTATCCCTACCCCTTCCCTCTCCCGCCTCATCTCACCACCGGCTTCAATAATTTAGTTGTGTGCGTGTCACAAAATAAAACCTTGCGTTTAACCAGTTGATTATTATAGAGGCTTTCGGATTAAACGGACTATCTACAAAGCGACAACTATTTTAACTAACAGTAAAAACAAAACGGTTGTCAAAATCCCAGGACAATATTTGTAGCTGCACGTGTACATCTGGTCAACAGAAATGGGAACATTTGGAAGTGAGTCAGATGAGTCCATGCATCGCTTTGACAGTTTATCAACATTCAGATAGAACCCGTCAGATCCTGGTTACAATCAGATGGCAACCATCACAGGTCAGGCAAAGTTAACAGCTGCAGATGTGCAGGGGAAGTGAGTGAGGTGAATCAATACCCCACTTTGACAGTTTGTAAACAGGTCCGATTGAAAGCGGAAGTACTCAGCTCGGAAGAAAACAGTCCGTCTGTCAATTTATGGTTTTCCGAACAGCAAGAAGATTGGCAGCTTGTTGGGGAAACTGTTGTTGGGATCATACAGTAACTTGCTAGCTTGTTGGGTATGTCACAACACGTGATGACAACTCTGACAGTGACTAGGCCAGGGAAAATGGATTCTTGACAATGGATGATATGCCCAAATAACACCTACAGGACATCAATACCGTCACGTGACAAATTTTAGGGTTTTGCCATAAACCTGATTTGGGGACCATCAGTGTTGACCAAAACCGTGGATTATGATGGACGTGTTTGTGGGAGAGCTCTACAGTGTTAGATTAATTTAATATTAACTAGCATGTGTCGTTATGGCAAAGTGTAGTAGCCATCCCGGAATGAGGCGGTTTTGCCTAAGGTAGAACCTATTATGATTAGTTCTAATTAATATAGGCTGTAGCCTTGTTAAAACTAAAGTGTGATGATTAGCACTGGTAGTGGAAAACTAGCTAGAGTAGGGAAGTGATACTTGGCTCTGTTAGTTGTAAATAGATTAGTGAAGTGTTGATAAGCTTTACTAGTTGAGAATTGAGTGATGAGGAATAATTGGGATATTCCAGTAGGTGTCCCTGGTGGGCGGGGTTCCGCATTCTGTTTGTTGATTTTTTTTTTCTTGTCTTGGCCTGATGATAACCAAAGGGTTGAGTCATCTGTCCCTGACAGAGTAGGTTCATTATATTTTCTGAGCGAGACCGAAAGGCTCACGATCATCTAATAGAGATCAGTGACGGGGAGGCTATCACCAGTTGTATGATTTATTTTACAGGTTTCCTCTGGTTGGAATGAAGAACCCGGACCCAAGGAAAAATCCGATCCCGGATAAATTATGATGTAGAGAGATGGGCCAGCAACTTTTGCAACGGAAGAAGTTAATACACATTGCTCAGTGGAGCCTAATGGTATATGTATCCTACATGAGTGAATACCAATCGTTAACACACCTGAAGTGATGGATGTTCAGCCCATGTGGAACTAGATCAGTAGGAACTGATGTTCACATTAGATGAAACCAAACATTGAAGTGTAGTTGTTCCACGTATCAAGGAAATCAGAACTTTCAGACTATATCTAGTGAATAAAGCAAGCCATTTTTGCCTAAGATACATTGACTGTTTAAGAGTGAAAATACAGAACATTTCGCAAGAAGAAAACGATATGTTTATGAGACAGTGTTCCATTATTTTTCTCTGTGCAGGAATTATGAGATCTTAGATTTCTATAAACCAATAGGAACCGTGGTGTTAGGAACAATAATAGTATTTTCCACGGATTATATATTTACATGGGATTCAGATCTCATGGTCATCAGAGCTCCTGGAGGAGGACATGTCTGGAGAGAAGGATACGACTGCGGTGAGGTCTTTTGTACTGACTCGTGTGATGTCGTGTAATCCTTGCCATGATGTGTACACTATGATCCTGAACTTTGAAGGCTGACATATACATCTATGTTATAATACACGACACACATTTTCTTCGCATACACGTCTAATATACGTTACACTTTTCTTTTAATAAAGTAATCTTTATTAATTTTTAGAAGCAAGAGTTGTTGAGTATGTTGCGTTGGGGAAGTATGAGCGGGGGCATAGTACGACAGTGAGAGAGTGATAGGAAAAGGTGTCCACGGGCTGATGGAGTGTGTTGGACGGAAGCTGGTGGATTCTCCAGGATATTGATAAGGGAAAAAATATTATAATGTGGGTGTCGACTATCCTCACTCCAGGGACGACACTTTAAAGGAGGACACGACAATGCGTACCTCCCGATCTTCCCATATCGGTCACGGAGAAATCGGTCATCAGTAAAGGGCCCCTGTTCATACCTTCTGGCGAGAGATTCGCGCTACTGGAGGACGTCCATCTTTTCCATGGGACACTCAGGTTAAAATATCACTTCAGTAATCAACCCCACAGGGACAACTCTTCGGATCCAACTGATCACTTCTCTCACCTTTCTAAACGCAGGTCCACCTGATGCCCAAATCCAGGGGCATTCAAAGCCCTCAATCTGTATATCGAAAAAACACTATACAACAATTAACATTCAAGCCACCACGGCACTCCGACCTTTCAGCGGAGGAACAACAGGCGCTCACACAGTTGAAACGTCGGGAAGAGATAGTTCTCAAGCCGTCCACAAGGGAAGAGCGTTAGTGGTTCGGAGGAAAGACTTGTATATACAGGAAGGTAACAAACAATTTGGGAATGCAACTTGGGGATGCAACTTTCTACAGACCACGGCCACAAGATGGTAGGCTAATAACAACACCCAGGTCAAGAGCGTGACGAACGCCATCATCAGGCAAGGCCTTTTGTCCAGCTCTACCACCTCACTGTCCATTCACCATAGTTGCTTGGGCAAATCCACCTTTTATATGCTGCCTCAGATACGCACATCTAACAACTCATGCAAACATATTGTCTCGGCCTGCTCTTGTCCTACTGATCGGATTTCAGAGTTTCTAGACAGCACATTTCAGTCGTTGGTTGCTGGTATCCCCTCGTATATCAAAGACACCAACTACGCTACCTCTATCTTCGATTCCATCAGTTTACATCCCCTTCTCAGTACCACATCTTCACTTTAGATGTGACTTCACTCTTTAATCTATTCCTCACTATGAGAGCCTTAAAGCCTTGGAATTCTTCTTGGACAAAAGGCACGGCCCCACTTAGCCACCGGACCATTGCTGCGTCTCGCAGAGATAGTCCTCAACCTCAATTCATCTGAGTTCAATGGGGACTATTTCGACCAGATTAGCGGGGTAGACATGGGAACCACGATGGATCCGAGTTATGCCTGACTTTTCCTTGGGCTATTTGGAGCACCAGCTATGGAGTCAATACACTGGTAGGCTCCCGGAGCTCTACATGAGGTATATCGATGTCTGCTTTAGTGTTTCAGTCATGCTCTTGTCTGATCTCCAGGACTTCATTGTCGTTTTCTACGGCTTTCATCCCAACATCAGACTAACCTCCACTATCTCTTCGTCGGCTGTCAATATCTTAGGTCTAACAGTCTCTTTAGGTTCCGTTGGTCTAAGCACGATGGTTTATTATAAACCAACTGACTCGCTCGCATTCCGGCTCTATACACAATCCCACCTTCCCGCTTGTAAGGATTCTATTCCATTCTTCTAACTGTTACGTCTTCGACGGCTTTGTCATGATAATAACGACTTCCATCAAAAAGCCCACGAAATGTTGGATTTCTTTCGCCTTCGTGGCTATCCTGAGAATGTTCTGTCTACAGTTCTTCACTGCTGCCAGTCTATTAGTCGTGTCGAGGCTCTCTCCTCCAGGCTTAAAGCACGAAATAATAGACCTATACTTTCACTAACCTACATCCCCATAATATTGCTGCTAAGAATATCCTCCTGAAGTATCTATCCATTCTCCAGACAGACCCGATAACTCCCTATGTCTTCCCAGAGGTACCCCTGGTGGCGTACAGGTCGGATCGCAACCTAAGGGCTGTGCTGGTCCATAGCAGTCTACCCGAACCTCACACGTTTCTTACTGGCATGGTGGCTGGTCTTAGATCGCTTTGTAAGACATGCCCACATGTACTTCAAACCCAGAGTGTGGTATTCCCTGAGACCACTTTCCACATGCGTGAGTTTTTCTCATCCTTAAAAAAAAAGTCGCTTAAAAGTCGACAGGGTCGACTTCATTGCACCGGGTTTTATCCCATATGGCTCGGTCTCTTTCCGCAGCACGGAAAGCGTCGCACAAAGCACGAACTCCGTAGCTTTTAGCGACGACCCACCGGAGTCTCCGAAACATTTAACTCGTAAACCGAAGGGTGCGGCCCGGAATCGAACCCACAACCTTCGGAGCACGAGTCAAACGGCTTGACCACTTTGTCACAGAGACTCCCGTTTTCTCATGCACGTTATCTATGCGATTATCTGCACACGTTGTGACATGAGATTATTGGGTAGACAGGTTTACCTCTGGCAGACAGATTTAGACAGCAATTATCTGATATCAACAGTGGTGCCCAGAAACCGTACCATACACTTCAACATTTCTGGCCATTTTAACGTGGCCGACATACAGGTCACGGCGATAAAATCGTGAACATCTCACGAACGCGATCGTAAGACATTGAAAAACTGTCTTATCTTCCAGTTAGGTTCACTCTCTCCTCTACCATCCTAAATGTCCAACACAGTTTCATTTAACTTCTAACTCCTACCCTACCCCCATATACCCGCATTTGTATCATCCACTATAACGTTAGTTGCATATCCTTTACAGAACGTCGCAGTCCGCCCCATCATTATTTGTGCTGTTTGTGATTTATTGGCAAGTTTACGTTCAGTGGATTTTCATTGCTTTCTGAGCGACCGGCATTCATACTATTTTATGAAAACAAACTCAGGGCGTTCGGCATCCAACTCGCTCGCAGCTGTGTTTCGAGTACTGGATGCGTAATTGCTAACTGCTTCAATGACACCTTCACCACTTAGCCGGCTAAAGTGCTCTACTAATCCCTATTTTTACGTTTCGCTCATCTGGGCGTCCAACTCAGCCCTCCCCCAACGGGGACTAAACCAATAACTGAGCTTCCATCTGAAATTATTGACCTTAAGTCTAGTGATCGCCTGAAACTCCACACATCCGGTTACTTCCATCCACTGATAGTTGCTCAAAGACGTTTTCAGCTGTACAAGGATACAGATAAGTAACTTTAATATTTTCGTGTAGTGGTTTTCGTGTAGTGTCGGTTTATGATTGTTTGTCCTGTGCTGATGAAGGCTTTCTCCGTAACGTATATTGTGTTACATGTAATTGTGTTCTAGTAACACTCTAGAAGTCTTCTACTCGTGTTTCAGTGATTCATTTATTGCATAGACAGTCTTTAGCATGCCTGCCTTGTCCATGATGAGTGTTCCAACCTCTGACGCTTTCGAAGCCAACCAATCCGCTTACTGTTACCTCTGACCTGAGCATTACCCGAAAATTATATCCACGTGCATGTCTACAAGAGAGAGTTATCTATACTCGATATCCACTCACCCCACACTTGTATGTTTTGAACTGTACGTAATACGCACGGAGATTCTGAAAACAAGCATGTAAGGGAACTTACCGTGTGGAGCAGACGAAGTTGCATTCGTGATTGCAAATTATGTCACTCCAGGCGTAGTTGAGAGGAGCGGACAGCATTAGACAATCTTCGGCTGTAACAGACAGAATACTGACTATTTTTCTGTTTATGTATAAATAGTCTGTTAATTCTGTTTGTGTATTTTATTTATTTTTCTCTTTTGTTTGTTTCTTTTTTGTTTTTATTTTGATGTCCATGGATGCGTTATGTTGTGCTGAACGACGAAACACCACATTGGACACACGCACGCACACACACACACACACACACACACACACACACACATATATATATATATATATATATATATATATATATATATATAAATGTTTTGCGTATCCTTTTACAGGACTTAGCTGTCAACAGCAGCATCTTTCAGCTGTCTGTTGATCTCTTGGCAAGATTACGCTCAGTAGTTTGCCATTGCTTTCTGAGCGGCCGGCTCAGTATCCGCAAGTCACGAGCGGGGGTCGAACCACCTCAGTTCTCGCTCCGCTGCGAGACTCTGCGTGATAAACGGGATTACAGAGAGAAAGTGTTGTAACCCCACAGCCAGAGAGACCGGCATATATATATAAGGTCCTCTAAAAGTACTGGAGAGTGTTGGCCTTCATGGGCCATAACTTTAGAAAGGGATAATCCCAACTGCACCTCCAAGTGCTACAGGATGGGAAGCACACCACGGTATGGCAAATGCAGCCCTGGGGACCGAGTATCCAACGGGATAAGTGTACATCTCTATAGCAGAGCAGAGCAGGGCACTCACTTGTCCTGACAGTCGGAAATGGCTGTCGATTGCAGAGGTAAAAGGACACCCCCCCCCCCCGCCCAACCCCTTTGGATGTGGAAAGCAAGGGGAAACCACCCCATTATCTTCCCAAAACTTTAAGACTGAAAAAATTTCAGAGGCAGCGAACGATGATAATGGGTGTCTTAGGACATCCTAGTCCGGTAGGGATAGCCATGAGCCACAGGTGACACCAGGCCGTCATTCAGCTACTTATGGCAATACAATAACTAAAAATAATAAATTTAGGATAGGAACATGGAATGTTAGAACATTGAACGAGTAGGGAAAGTTAAAGAATGTCAAAAGAGAAATGGAAAGCATGAAAAGGAATATTCTATAGGCATAAGTGAGATGAGATGGAATGAATAGGGTAAAATTATAAACGATAAACACACCATAATTTATTCTGGAGTGGATACTCAGGAAAAAGGAGAGGGACTACTATTTGATTTTTTTTTTTTAAAGCGAAGTCACTGGTTACTGGTGTATTTCAAATAGAGATGTTTTGTCAAAATCAAAGGTAAACCAATAAATATAAATTATATACAAGTATTTGCACCAACAAGAAGCGGTAGTGACGAAGAAATACAACATGTTTACGATGAAGTAGAAATGGCGATGTCTCAGATTAAATTACAAGAAATAAAAACAATACTAGGAGATTTTAATGAAAAAGTAGGAAAGGCGACAATGGAGGATGTAGTGCGGAATTGTGGTTTAGGTATAAGAAACGAAATAGAAGAAAAACATAGAAAGGGAAAATATTAATGATATGGTAATTGGACGACTTTACACATGGAAACGCCCTGATAAGACAATATTAAACCAAACTGAATACATACTTATAGCCTGATAAAACAATACTCAACCAAATTTAATACATACTTATTAATTAATAAAATAGTTAGAAATGCCTTAATTAATGTAAAGACAACGTACCACTATGCGGACACATAAGAGCAAGATTGAAGAGAGGGGGGGGGGGGAAGAGGTTAAAAATATGAGACTCAATAAAGATTTTCTGAAAGTAGATAAAGAAATTCAAGAACAAAATAGAGTGATTGTGAATAATAGTTACAATGCGATAGCTAAAATACAGAGTTAAACGAACAATGGGAAATGTTAAGGAACTCCATTCATCAAACAAGCAAAGAAATAGTACCGAAGAGAAGCCAAAAAAAAAAAATGGATAATTGAAGAAATCTTAAAGTTGATGGACAAAAGGAAACACAGAAAAATTGGCTAACAAGAATATGCTAAGATAAATAAAGAAATAAGAGATAAATGTGTTCACTACAGTGCATTTGTGAGGTGTGTGTGTGGTAACATTTCACAACCACGTTTGATGTGTGACGCAGTTTGTTAGGACGATCTTCGCAGAAAAGAAAGAACTGTAAGTTGGAAACACCTTATTGCACTTAATTGGTATGTTGACAAGGAATGGCATTATGTTAAGACTTCTAGAAGTAAACATGTACCGAGGAATACACGCCATGGTCGACAAGACTAGGGTCACCCCCGACAATCTAACACCGTTTAGGGACTGAGTGAGCTGCCTATCCAACAATGCTTTAGCGGCAAGGTGTACTCAGTAAATAAATTTTATGTCGACATGACACGGTGTCCGGAGTTTGTTGTCGCAATCTAATGTAAATGTTATCAGTTATCAGTTATCACTTTGGATATCTTCATTGCACTCCGGACAGGTCCATAGGTGGTCAGATCCTCCCCCTCCCCCACTCAGCATATGCATCAGCGCCCGGTGGCTAATTGTGCCAGTTCTGTGCTGGTTGACGATGCACCTCGTTTTCTCAATGTACCTCTCGTGTCTGGCTGTGCCAATTCTTACTCCCAAGTCTTTCATCAAGGACAGCGATGTGGATTCACTGACGTCAAAGTCCTCTGTTCCCGACATATCTTTAAGGACGTTAATAACATCGGCATGATCCCTAGGCTTGCCATCTGCAGGGGGTGCAGAGCCAGCCAGTTTATCAGCTCGTTCATTTCCCTCGACTCCCGCATGTCCCGGGACAAAGATGAAGGTGACTTTACTCTGAGAAAATATTACTAGCAAGATTGCACTAACGTCTCATGTGAACAAGCCTAAACAGCCGTATGTAACATGCAACAACTGCTATAGTCTGTTCAGAAAAGAATGCCTTCATTCACGATCAATTTTTATGACAACTGTCTGTTGCATCATTATGAAAGTTGTTCTGCCATCTTATATTTACCCCCACCCAAGAAATATGTCTTTGATAGGTCCAAAGGCAACTTAAATCATCAACAGCGGCGACATTTCTTTGATGTTTTGGCGAAAATGTAGTGAATTCATGCTAACAAACTAGCTTTACAGTAAGTACAAAGCGTAACCAGATTTGAATGGGGGTGGGTGCAATAAAAAATTCGCTTAAAAGTCGACAGGGTCGACTGCGTTGCACCGGGATTTTATCCCATATGGCTCAGTCTCTTTCCACAGATCGGAAAGCGTCCCACAAAGCACGAACTCCGTAGCTCCAGCGACGACCCTCGAGAGTCTCCGAAAAAATGCACTCGTGAAATGAAGGACGCGGCCCGGAATCGAACACACAACCTTCGGCTTGACCTCTTCACCACGGAGACTCCCAAGAGGGGTGCAATGTGTAATATTAGTAAAGACATAGAATTTACAGAGGCATGGGGAAATAATGTGTAAATTGACAGGAAAGTAGAAGGAATATATTTCTTACCTTATTTTTCATTTCCTTCTTGTTTCTTCAGCTGCTGGTTAATAATGTAGGGAGTCTTTGTGGCGAAGTGGTCAAACCATTTAATTCGGGCTCCGAAGGTTGTGGGTTCGATTCCGGGCCGCGTCCTTCGGTTCACGAGGTAAATTTTTCGGAGACTCCTGTGGGTCGTCGCTAGAGCTACGGAGTTCGTGCTTTGTGCAACGCTTTCTGCACTGCGGAAAGAGACCGAGTCATATGGGATAAAACCCGGTGCAATGAAGTCGACCCTGTCAACTTTTAAGCGACTTTTTTTTTACACAAGGAGTCATGTTACTAGGAAGCATTTAGCTTTTTATATTGAGTTCGTGAAAGCTTCCAAACAGCTGTGCATTAATATGCTTATGGGGTGACCAGAAAAGATACCGCAATTTAGTCATCATGCGTCATTTTTTAAATCTGTTCAGCTGTTTGTGTAGTTTGTTCACACGTACACATGGGTGACAGACCCGCATTGAGTCTTCGTGAATGATTGTCTACTCTGCTGTTTACTGTTCAAAGACGGAACATGATTACCTGTTTTGCACTGCAATAGTTGTCAATGTCTCTGTAGTGGGCTCGCTTCTTAACGGCCAAGCTGTTGGCCCTCTTCCCATTGAAGTTTATAGATTGATTCGTATGTTCGTGTGTTTTCAGCTCATTTGACAACGTGTTTGTTCTCACGTTTCTTGGAATGCGACTCTATGTCAGTTTCCACCGCAATATTACTACTCTGTAGGTATTCAATACGTTTAGAGTTTTTTTTTTTTTTTCAATACCATTTGTTTGTCACGGCTGAGCGCTTGCGGAATTGAAAATTCATCACAGTGGAATACGAACTATTGCCATTGACATTGTGCTGATGCTGTAATGTTTAGGGCCTGCAATTCGTCTAAATAGTTGAAGCAAAATATTCCAGTAAGAGTGCACGTGGATTAAGGTCTGCGATCTTCCCAGACCTTAATCTGTGTCGGACGATTCCAGTATGTTGATGACTACTCTCGGTTGCATAAAATTCAACCCATCCTTTCTCCAATCGTCCTCTTCCTCTTTTAACACATGGTCCTCACATTTTTTCCAGTAACTTTTATCAATATTTAATAGCGCGGACTGGATTAGTATCTTGAGGTCAAACAATATGAATGTAGTATTGTCAGCTGCCATCTGTCCTTTAATTTTAGCCCACGCAAGTTCTATAAGGTTTAAATGAGAATGGTACGGCGGAAGTCTCAAGCACCTATGGCCATGCTCTTCTATCAACTTGTCGATTTGATATTTCTTGCTTTCTTGAGCCTGTTGTACAAGGAACAATAACTGTAGCTTGAAATGTGTTTCTAGAAATGGTATATTTTCCCTTCGGAGCCATATCTTTATTGCTTCCTTTGTGCTCGATGCCGTAGGTATTTTGTCTTCTTGGGCAACAACATTGTGATATGATGCATTGTTCATGATTAGACAAGACGGTCTATCAATGGATGGAAGTACTTATTCTCGAGCCAATCTCTAAATACATTACCATTCATCTCATTATTGTCTGTATGCTTTGATACGAACACCAGTCCAGCATTCTGTAGTAAGCCATTATGAGTACTACCAGCATAGGCTATGACCAAACGCTGTCCTTTACTACTGGGCACATAACGTTTTATCTTTCCATCCACTGACAGTCTTTCCTCTTCACTTGTTTGGTGGGCTGTCAAGGTCTCCACAGGACATGACGGAGAAGACAGGGGACAGACATAGGACATGGGAATAGTGCGTATATAGTAGATAGGTCCCTACGCCCATGACAGGGGGGTTACAAACAGGACTGTGCCCTTGAATGACAGGACAGGTTCACCTTGGACCGGATGACGCAGTACGCTGCATCAACAGACGAGTGAAGGAAAGGCGACAGACTCGACTAGCATGACCTCCACGGACCCCATGAGGGTCAAGAACCCTGTGACCACCTAACTGAGTAGAAAGCCTAAGACGGGACTCGGACTATGGATGAGAGAGTATGCCTGACTGTGTTTGAGAGGGATAATAGACTATTTTCTGAGACATCCGTGTTCGCTTATAAGAGTGAATGTGGCCGCGATTAGCCGTGTGGTAGTGTGGGTGTTAAAGCACGCTTACGTTAGGGTCTGTGAACGAGCAAGAGTGTTGCGAGAGCTGTGCAAGTTTATGAATTGATTTATGTAAATATTATCATAATGATATATGAACATTAAAATCGGTAACGATGTACTTATGATTGCATGCCTCATCTGTACTCGCACCATCTGCTTGTCTGAACGCACTACATAAACCCCTAGAGACGTTGACATGGGCATTGATCGACGTCTAGTCCAAATACACTGTGTCATATTTTTCTATGCGCATTTCCCTTATTTCACGCAGGTATCTGCTTTTTATGGCTCTTAAATGCAGTTGCTCCCAAAGGATATTTCTACTTAATTTGAACTTTCTAAAAGTGAAGCCTAATGTCCTTATAATTTTCCACAAAGTTGATTTGGATAGCTCTATGTTATTGTTCTTTCTCAACCAGACCCTAAGTTTTCTTACAGTCACTGTTTATTTGGCATCCAGCATTTTTATAATAGCTCGCCTTATGACATCCTTGTCAAAGCTGTCTACAATTGTCTTTCTACCTACCGTTTGCTTATCGCGTGTTGGTTCCATTCCACATTCTTGCACCCATCGACGAAATGACCGTTTACTCAAACCCAATGCGTGCACTGTTCTTTTTTCGGGATTTGTAACAGTTTGAATATGAAACAGTTTCCTGCGATCAGTTTATTGGCAAAAATATGTGTACAACTTCATAGCGATGCTTTGAAGTGTACAAAATGTCACTATCAATCCCATTCATCAATACTCACACATTCCGATGTTTGCGATAAATGGTAAGATTCATAAAATAATCACGTTTCACGAAAGGACCCACAATACGATGAACACTCTCATTTAACTGCGCGCCGTTCGTGCCAAACGTTTTCACGAGGAAATTTTGAAAAGAAAGCGAGAATGTGTCTGGGTGAAGGTGTAATACATTTTAAAATGTGGACTTAATCTCTGACCCGTAAATTAGATACCGCATATAAACAAACATTGAAATCTGCTGTACAATCTCCAGAATCAAATTTTGTTTTAATGGATTGACATAATGATAAGGTTATATGCTAAATTTCATCATTTTCCCGCAGTTGGTTACTGAGATATGGAATTTTATATCGGGGCAGACAAAAGTAAACAGACTATAGCAACGGAGCTCAGTTGTTATAAGTTAATTTAGTACTTTATTATATTATACGTAGGCGTATTTGACATCAGTCTAGTTCAGAAAACAATGGCAAACTACTGAACGTAAACTTAACAAGAATCACCAAACAGCCAAGAGATGTTTTAGTTGACTGCGACGCCCTGTAAAGGATCCGCAACTAACTAACTAGTACTATGTGTGAAGCTTATTACCTGCCAAAGTAGCAGATAGAGAAGCCAAATATCTAGCGAGGTGATGGCGTACACAATTAAGAATCTAAAGTAGTCTTCAACCAGACAAAAGGGCATTACACAATAAGAATGGTGGAATGGAAGAAACAAACTCGAAATAAGACCAACAAGAGGGCATGCGGGCCTGCAAGGTGTGGACTGCGCCTAGCCCTGCAGCCAGCAGGGTTTGGATCGGCTAGCCTCTCCCAGGAGGGGTGAAAATTGAAAATTAGTAGCCAGACGATGATCCGCAGACTACACAAGTCAACCCCACCTCCACGTGGTGCAGACTGGGAAACCATGACCGCGAGGTCATGGGCTAACGGGGATATGGCTCGCCATAGGGGATGGACTCCCTATGGTCAGATTTTTGTCCTAAACCCGCGACTGGCCTAGCAAGCCGGCACGGGATCTTCATACTGCTCGTAGAAAAAACTAAGAAGTATAAAAGGACTGAATTTTATTAGAAGGCAGCAAGTCAAATGGTTTGGCCATGCAAGCAGGTTACCAACTAACAGTAAACCACAACAAGCAATGATGTGTTGTTGTTGTTGTTTGTCCATCAAGAATGATGATGACCATTCATTTCATCCAGTGGGGTTGAAAGTATGGAGCCATGAGTTCTAAGATAGCTGATGAGGCCTATTTTGGCTCGAAATGTTCTTTGACAATGTGGACAATGAATGCTTGACGTTTCTGGAGGAGGATTTTCTGCAGTGGTTTTTCTGTTCTGTCTTTTCTTCACAGCTCTTGCAGTCCTGGTTGCCTCACAAGTGACTGCACCCTTGCGTAATGATGCACGCCACGAATTTCGGTCTCTGACTGCAGTGTCCCAGGTGTCATGATGAATTCCAAAAGCATTCAGGGAGATTTTCAGAGTGTCTTTAAAATGTTTCCTCTGACCGCCTTTGGAGTGTTTACCATAACGCAACTTCCCGTAAAAAATTCGTTTAGGGAGCCTGTGATCTGGCATGCGAGTCAAGTGACCAGCCCAGCGAATCTGATTCTTCATTAGTAGAGTGTGGAAACTGGGCATGGACGCTCTTTCTAGGACTTCAGTGCCTGGGATCTTGTCTCGCCATTTAATCTTCAGTAACTTCCTAAGGCAGACTGTGTGGAAGTGGTTTAATTTCCTAGCGTGTCGCTGATAAACAGTCCAGATTTCACAAGCATATAGCAGTGTGGATAATACAACTGATGTGTAGACTTTCAGCTTTGTTTGCAGGCTTATTCCATTTCTGTCCCATACATTCTTGTACAGTCTGCCAAAGGCCGCGCTGGCCTTGGAGATTCTTGCATTCACTTCATCATCAATTGTGGCAGGTTGTGACACAGTGCTGCCAAGATAGGTGAATTTGTCCACAACACCTAGACTATGACCATTCACTTTGATTTTCGGCACGGTGTGATTATTTTCTGGAGCTGGCTGGTACATAACTACAGTCTTCTCCAAATTGATATTGAGCCCAAAGTTGGCACAGGCATGTGAGAAAGCTGAAACATTATGTTGCATGTCCTCCTCTGAGTTGGCGTATAGAGCGCAGTCATCAGCAAACAGGAGCTCTCTGACGGTGTCGCTGTCAAGTTTGGTTTTAGCTTTCAGCCTTCTGAGATTGAATAACTTTCTATCCATGCGGTATATTATGTCCATTCCAATGTCGTTGTTCTCAAAGGCATTCGTCAACATAGCTGAAAACATGAGGCTGAACAGTGTTGGTGCCAGGACACATCCTTGTTTCACTCCATTGGTGACAGGAAAGGGCTCAGACAGTTCACCATTTTCCTGTACTCTTGCCTGCATGCCATCATGATTTAGCCGCAATATTTGGACAAAGTTTCGTGGACAGCCATATTTTGCCATAATCTTCAACAGTCCTTCTCTGCTGACTGTATCAAAAGCCTTGGTAAGGTCAATGAAAGTGGAGAACATTTCGCAGTTCTGTTCCTGACATTTCTCTTGCAGCTGCCTTGCAGCGAAAATCATGTCAACAGTTCCACTTTCTTTTCTGAAGCCACACTGGCTCTCGGGAAGAAGACCTTGATCGAGGTCATATCTCGAAGCAATGATGTACAGACCAGAGGGAATCAGAAGAAGAGACCGACCACGTAAGAAATGGACGCAGGGAATAACAGAGTCCATAGGAATATCGATATATGAAGCCCACAAGCGGGCACTACCCCGCTGTTTATACTTCACCTCGACACCGCAAGGTATAAGAGGAACATGATGAGATGAAATGAGATGAAGAGAACATGCTTATTCTTCTAGATGTCAACCTGCGAGGGCTGGACAACACGTTGATACACCTAGCACGATGTTGTCCGCTTTACAAAGGTAGGGAAGTATATCTGCATAGGTGATTTAGGCGCCGCGCTGGCGCAGTGACTAACAAGCAGACTTGCCGTCTCAATAATCATGGGTTTGAATCATAACGAAAACTTGTAGCACGATTTACCTGAATTCCCGGATAGACTCTGGTAACAATGGTGCTAAAAGGTGCCTTAGGAGGTAAAGGCGACTAGTGTAAGGATGGCCGCATCATAACTAAGATCTCCACCAGTACATGGTTTGAACCATGGGCCTCATACGCCTTGAGGTGTGTACATGGATCATCACTTGATATGTGAAACTATAGGACGTTAGTAGAGGAGGAGCACTGGGCACTTAGCCAGTCTGAAAATCTAATCTGTGTAATGAGTAATATTGACTCAGATATTTAGGAGTCCTCGACCAGTATATAGGAATATGTAGTTTGAATTATAGGCCTTATATGCCCAAGTATATTTGCTTTATATGTGAAACTATAGGATGGTAGTAGAGGAAGAACACTGGACACTTTGCCAGTCTGAGCATCAATGCGGACGGTCTGAGTGATGAGGAATATTCACTTAGACATTAAAGAGTCCTAGACCACGGTGATCGTGCGAGATGGCGAACGTGATCGCACATGTTGATCGGCATGGCACATGATGATAATGTTGAATATGGATTTAGTGTGTATAATTAAGGAGATGATGTTAGATGCAAAGGACTTTCCATAGATTAATATACGAATATTAAGTGTAATCTATAATTGCTTGTTTATGAATCTTTGTTCATAACTCAGCTCTTGTTTGGTGCTTATAAATCGGCTCTTGTTTGGTGCTTATAAATCAGCCCTTTTTTGGTGCTTATAAATGAGCTCTTGTTTGTTGCTTATAGATTATCTCATTCTTTGGTGCTTATAAAACAGCTCTTTCTTTTGGAGCTTATACACCAGATCTTGTTTGATGCTTAAAAATCAGCTATTTCTTTGGTGCTTATAAATCAGCTCTTTCTTTGGTGCTTATAAATCAGCTCTAGTTTGATGCTTATAAATCAGCTCATGTTTGGTGATTATAAATCAGCTCCTGTTTTGTGGGTACAAATTAGCTCTTGTTTATTGGCTGTAAATTAGATGTTGTTTGGTGGTTATAAATAAACTCTTTTTTGGTTATAAATCAGTTACATTTCTATGATCCATCATTTCTGAATCCACAATTTCAGCGCTTGTTTCGTAGTTGTAAATCAGCTACAAGTTATTCATCCACTATTACTCTGTGTCAAGTATTGGTGGTGACAGGTCTTAGTCAGATATGACTGAGCCACCGTATGACAGTAGACGGTACTACCTGCTTTCTGTTAGCGCCAAATGTTGAGCGGCGCATACCAAACACGACATCCCACATAGTGCCAACGGCTTTGGGCGGAGGAGCGCAATTGGGAGGGTACAAGCCTTATCCTGGTGCGAAGAAATGCAACCTAAAGACAAAATATCATGCCAAGCCCTAAGCCTTTGATGGAACTAACGAACGAACGAACAAACTTTATTTTCAAAGGGTTAAGAATTGGGCACGCAGGCCCGTCTAACATTCTGCCCTTCTATCACTCTCTTTCATACATTATTTCATTCACACATCATTCAAGGCTAACAAAGAACAGTAACAATATAAAAGATATGCATTATAAAGGCATGGGCAAAATGCAAACATCAAAACTACACGACACAGTAATATTAGATAATGGTCTGACACTTGTTATTAGCCATGTGGAATATACTGGCCTACAAAAAGGTGATTGGCTGTTATACTAGGGTTTTGTTATTATTATTATTATCTCAATTATTAAGGGGGAAGGTAATCCGTATTGAGATAGTGTTCGAATAATTTGCGATTATATGAAAAGGGGTTGGTGATGTCTTTGATTTCTTGTGGAAGATTGTTCCACAGCTGAGATGCAGAGTACGTTAAGCTTGTTTTGTATAAGTCAATCCTAGGCTTCGGAATGTGTAGTATATTTAAACGTTTACTGTGTCTAGCATTATATTTAAACAAAGGCCAAAGGTAATTTGGGGCATTCCGATGCAGGATTTTGTGAATTAGTTTAGCTTTATTGAAAAGCAGGCGTTTGCGGAATGGTAGTAACTGAAGGCGTTTATACAGACTAGGATTGTCAGATAAATGTTTGCTATAAATTAGACTCATGGCCCGTTTCTGGAGTGAGTAAAGTCGCTTGGTGTTTGAATTAGAACAACCGTCCCAGATTGTAGTGCAGTAGTCAAAGTGTGTCTGTATATGAGAAGTATAGAATAGTTTCCTTGTGTCCTCATCAAGGAAGTTTTTACTCTTGGCGAGTTGATAGAATTTTTTCGCTGTTTGTTTAATGAGCGCTTGAACATGGGAATTAAAGGTTGGGTTTCTATCAATGATTAGGCCTAATGTTTTGTGCTCAATTACACTTTCTACTGGCATGTTATCGATGTGAAGTTGAAGTGATGTGTGTGGGCTTAGAGTTTGAAGTCTTTGTCTGGTTGTTAATAACATTGCTTTTGTTTTAGTGATGTTAATTTGCATGCGGTTTGAATAGCTCCACTTAACTACATTATTTAATTCTTGTTGTAAAGACGACTCCAGTAAAATACAGTTTTCAGCGTTTGTGTATACCGTACAGTCATCTGCAAATAGATCGCAGGACGACGAAAGATGCAAAGGTAGATCGTTAATATATATGGCAAATAATAGAGGGCCAAGAATAGAGCCTTGCGGTACTCCAATATTGAAGGTAGTGGTTTGAGACAGAGATTTATTGTGTGATACTACTTGCTTTCTGTTTGATAGAAAAGATGATATTAGAGTGACTACATTAAGGCCAATTTTCATTGTCTCGAGTTTTTTAATTAAAATAACATGGTCTATCATATCAAATGCTTTCTTGAAATCAATAAATACAGTTCCACATAGACTGTTGTTGTTTATATTCTGGTGCCAATTTTCTATCATGTTTGTTAGGGCCGTATGGCAAGAATATTTTGGTCGAAATCCTGATTGGCTGTCAACAATAAGCTTGTTGCGAACTAGATACTGTAATGTTACTTTATGGATGTGTTTTTCTAGTGGCTTAGATAGTGATGATAGTAAGGAAATGGGTCTGTAATTGTTCGGGAGACTATTGTCCAATGAACCAGATTTAAGAAGAGGGTACACTTTAGCGATTTTGAGAGCTGATGGAAAGTGGCCTTTGGTTAGACACTGATTATATACATAGGTTAGTGATGTACAAATCACTGGCGCAGCACAACGGAGAATCCGGTTGCTGATTCCATCTAACCCAGATGAGGTTGTTTTTTTTTAGGTTACTGAGGTAAGTGAATACCTCAGTGATTGTCATTAGCGGTATGTCGGAAAGAATATCGCGGGAGCATCTATTCTCGCAAAACGATGACAATAAAGATAAGTTGCAAGGAGAATTAGGTATTGAAGCCTTCAACTTGTCTATGTCAGTTTGAAAAAAATTACTGAATTGGTCGCATGTAATATGATTTGATGGTAAAGAATTTCGGAAGTTATACTTGTTTGTCAAGGTGTTAATTGCCTTCCATATATCCTTACTATTTGTTTTATCCATTACTAAGTTCTTAAAGTAATTTTTCTTTTCCCGTCGTATGCTATATTGAACTTTGTTTCTAAGAGTACGGTATGCACTGAGATCCCGCTTTTTATGTGCTTTATCTCTGTCTCTCATAATTTCAAGTATTTCCTGGGTGACCCAAGGTGGCTTGACGTGGTGTTTTACTCGAACTTCCTTGACTGGCACATGTCTATCAAAAACATCAATAAAGGTTTTCATCCAGAATTCCAGAGCATCATCCGGGTCAGGAAGCTGATAAACATTGTCTAGCGGTGAACTGAGCAAGTCCTGTAAAAATGCGTTTTGGTTGAAATTTTTGTAACTTCTATATTTTACACTTATGTGTTTATGTTTAGGAGTTTTAATTCCTTTTTTAGACCACGTGCAGCATATTGGGTAGTGATCGCTCATTGCACAATTTGGTACGGTGCATTCTATGATGTTGTCTGAGCAAGTTACATGAATGTGATCTATGACTGTTGAAGATGACTTTGTTACTCTAGTAGCTTGTTGTACTATTTGTTGGAAATTGTATGATGCAATTATATTTCCCCATATTATGTTTGATTTGTTGGTGTCAATGTTAAAGTCTCCGAGTAGTATAATTTCCTTCCCAGAAGCGAAAACCACATCCATCATGGTAGTGAAGTTTTCGTACCAGACGTGTCCAGCACTTGGATTTCTATAAAGGTAGCCAATTATCAAGGGTGTGCGGTTTTGAAGTTTTAGCTCTAGCCAGATACATTCTATTTCGCAAGTTTCAAAGTCTAGCCTACGGTGAGCATTTAGTAAATTAGAAACATAGGTTATTATGCCTGTCTCTTGTTTCCTACAGGGATCCCTTCTAAAAACTTTGTACCCTTTAATAGAGATGTCCTCATCTGAAATTTTATCATTAAGCCTACTTTAACTAAGGCCGAATAAATGAAAATTTTGATTAAGAATAGAAGATAACTCTGGTAGCTTGTTAAATAAGCTGCAAATGTTTAAGTGTCCAAGGCGTATTCCTGACTTATTGAGCCAGTGTTGCCACTTCTCAGACATTTCATCCATGAAGAAAGTATAAATTCGTCAAAGTTAAGCTAAAATACAAGATCATAAAACAAAATCACAATTACATTAACTTACAAAATATCAGTAACACAAATCAATAATTAAATGACAATATTATAACGATATAACTAATTAGACCAACGAATATAATGCAAACAAGGAACAAAACGAATTAAAGAACATACAACAAATAATTAACTTGAAAAAAACTACTTCACAAGCTAAGTACCAACTGTTATAAAAAAGAATCAATAAATGACTATACAAGTCAATGTCTCTGTTTAAAGCGGGGAGTGAAGACCCCCTCACTCAGGGTATTAAGGCGATAAAAAGTATTATAAAAGATATCTAAGTGTCAATCTATGTGACTTCAATACGAGTCAATGTTTACAGACCCGTACAATCTAATACGTCGCTATATAAATCAATAACCAAGTATGTGCATAAACTTTATAGGAGAGGCCCTTTCTTGTACGAGATCCGGTGTTGCTTTGTGCTGAATTGCTAGTAAATACCAGGCTGTGTTGGTCCTTGGTACAGCGACATCATAAATGCCTGCCGAAGTGAAGCTGGGCTAAACCGTGTGAGGTATAACAACTCTGGGTTACAATGGAGTGGATACTGTTGATTTCTCACGGGTGTGTAACGACTTCCAACTGCAGGCTCTGATTCGTGGCTAACAGGAGGCTGTGGTGGCACGTTGTTGTTACTACTGGATTGATCCTTGCTGTGGAGAAGAGGGAACGTATATTCATAATTATCACCCTCCTGCGTGAAAGAGGGCGTATTGTACGGATTTGGTGTGATGGAAATGTTTCGTCTGGCTTGGATATCAGGTGCTGTGGTTATGAGTGGTCTGCTCTCTTCTGATTTATTGGTACTTGATGTCGCGGCAGTTTGTCGTCTGGCTTGAGTTTGAGGTGGTGTGGCTAAAAGTGTTCTACGCGATCCAGTATTGGATGTAGGTTGTGTACGTTCAGGGTACTTAAGATTTTTGGCGAGCAAGCTGGTGCCCAATGTAGACAAATGTACATGATCTTTATAAAGTCGCTTTTTAGGTGCTCCTGACTGTGAAGTAAACACCGGTGTGTTGTTGATGAACTGTATGTTGTTGTGAGAGCAAAACTTCTGCAATATGTTGTTATTTATGTCAGCTAGACGACGCTGGAATCCATAACTTGGTGATATGATGGAGGAGAAGAAGATGGACAAGTTAGGAAAAGTGTGAAGTAATCCGTTCAAGAGCGCCAGCAGTTGAGATGTTGTGATTTGCTGGTTGTTCATGGTGTCATTGACACCAATATGGACGCTTGCCCTTTTTTCTTTAAGATTTACAGCCAACCTCCTAATCTTGTCTGTTAGCCGGTCAACACCAGCCCCAGGCAGTGGAATTATGGAAACAATGTCTTTGTCTGTAGTAGCCATCCGGTCGCTATAAAGACCTTTCATTAGAGAGTCGCCTATTATAATGTGTGTACAGTCGGGACGTGCTGTCTGCACATGTTGGTTGTCAGTACGCCTTGCTCGTTGTTTCTCCCATTTAGCAGCAGTCTGTATATCTCCATGTGACTCTCCCTGTGTTTCCTGGAGGCGTGTGTTGTCTGTTGGCAGTGCACTATAGCACTGTACGTTTTCTGACGAATTTTCTTGAAGCACTTCGAACCTGTTGCTTATCTTTACACCAATGGGATAGACTGCTTGTAGCGTTTTATCTTCCTCTGCACGTTGAGGTTTTTCCGCGTCTTGTTTTTGGTGAAACTGGGCTTCAAGATTCTCCGAATTTGATACAGCTGCTTGGGAGTTACACGCTTGTTCAGTTGAGTTGGTGGAGGACTCGTGCTGTAAAGTTTCTATTGTTTTTCTTAGCAACAGATTTTCCTCTCTCAGGAGCGTGATTTCTGCTTTGAGAGCAGTGTAGTCACTGCTGGTCTTGCTATTAGCTTCAATGTTCGCTGTAACAGTAGCAGTGAGCGCCTTTAAAGATTGCTCTATTACCTCAATGCGCCTATGACAATCGCACGATCGTCCATTGATATTTGGCGTGTTATCTAAGGCTGGTATTTCTTCTGCTACACTTACGTTGGTATCCACGTTGTTTTGGAGGTGCTCCATTGGATATTCAATGGCCAAGAGTACTGATGGGGTAGGTGACCTCGTGTTGATGGCATTGTCCTGTTCATTTATTGTATGTGTTAGTTGAGAAACATTGTCTGCTGTGGTGTCCACAGCTGTAGTTGTGGGCTGTGTAGATTCTGAGTCCTCACTCGAGACGAGCATGTTGATGATATCTTGTGTCTTTGATATGTCTCTACTCGTGAATGTAAGTATTGAGTTCTCCAGCTCGACAAGGTCTAATTTTAGCCAAGATGTAATGTTTTCAACGCTGCCCTGAGCTAGTAACTTGTTCTTTGAGTGATATAAATGTATTGTAAGGACTGGCGTCGTAATCAGATCTGCCACGTAGGCCCCGCTTCTATCTTGTCTGTGTTGGATTCGTTCAGGCTTGTAATAATTGATGAGGCACGTTCGAAATGCCTCATAATGGAGTGTATTGTTAAAGGATACTGTAACACATTGGCCGGAGTTGGTGTATTGGACGACTCGGCCGACTGGATTCGCACACCTGGCTAGCTTGGTCTTCACCGCCTTCTCTTTGTTTAGTGTGTATGGTTTATTCACGGCCGATCGTAAACCGGATCTTGTTTTAACACCAGTCACCTCCAGAGAGGCCTCTCCTATAGATGACATTACTGCATCATGTTATCAAACCCGTTTGAAGAATGTTGCGAACTCATCGTAGTCTAGACGCACCGCGGGCCACTTGAAGTCATGTGTTGCGGTTCGTTTGTTTTGACAATTGAGACAACAACACAGGTTGATCAGGAACTTCCGATATTGTGTGCTGGCGACTTACCACGCGCTAGTCAAGCATGGTTTACACACGTTGTCGCTAATCGACAATTGGTAATTTCGAAATTGAATGACCTTACCGTCCATTTATCAAAGGAATCCTCATTTCACTAAACCACAGTCACATAAACTTAAGATATTAATTCGTATTAGATCCAGTTTCAGAACTAACACAATGTTATACACATCATCTCGATTGAAATTAGACAAAACTTGATAAATTCTATAAAAACTGGGAGAGCTTGTGAAAACACGTTTAGGATCGAAGCTCCGACAGGCGGATAGTTAGAGCATTGCTTTGCTGATCCGACAGCTTCTGCAGCTTATTTTGTCTCATGTGTATCGGTGTTACCTTTCCTCTGGAGTAAACTAGGCAGGTCGACAGAGGGATGATGCTGCAAGGGCAACACATGATCTCTATATTTCAGCCCAGGCTTTGTGCTATGGAGAGGTATAACTCCATTCCTGGCCTTAACTGGCCTCGGGATCAAAGCGAGAGGTAGCAGTTACGGGTTATAAGTCCTTGGCAAATGGCGTAGACATGGAGCGCCACGGGTTGCCTCTGACAGTGGAGTTGCCACTGATCAGTTACAGCCCGCCTAGAGCTGGTCATATCCCGGCCAATTGGGCGCTGATCCACCACAGTCTGCCTGTTAAATGGGTGCTTGTGATTAGGACAAAATCTGATTCGCAAGCTGTAAAACCAATGCACCAAGTATTACTATAAAGAAAAATAGAACCCTCAAGCTACGACTTGCAACATGGAACGTAAGAATCATGTGTCCAGGATTGCCCATTGACCTAACGAATATTAACGATGGCTGTGATTGATGCCGAGCTAAATCGTCTTAACATATATATTGCTGGCCTGTGGGAATCTTGCCTAGCTGAGGAAAAGTCACTCAGAGAAAACAAGTAGACATTTATTTGGAAAGGTAGAGGGTAGGAAGTAAACAGACAGCATGTAGTGGGTTTATGGCACTGTGGATCATAAGAGGTAGGACTGGCTTGCGGTAAACAGTCAGAAAAAGAGTCAGGGGTCTGCGTGGTCTCGAGGTATGGTGTCCGCCTCGAGTGCTGGAGGTCCCGGGTTCATCCCCCGGTGAGGACGGGATTTTTTCACGCGGACTTCTAGTAATAAAATGTCCCCTGGTCTCTGGGTTGTGAGATCGGACGCCCGTGTGTATTGTTGCACACTTAAAAAAATCCCTTGGCAGTTGGAAATCGAGAAAGAGTAGCCTAACGGCGCAGTCCGGGCAAAGTTTCGAGTTTAAAAAAAATATACCCAAAATATTTCAGGATCCTCGCCGGTGCTACGGAGTTCGTGCACTGAGCTGTGTTTCTCCAGACTCAGTTTTTAGTTAGGAGGAGAACGGAGCACTTAAGTGTTACACCCGTGAGCCGTGATGTTGATCCGTCGACAAGACTAGACTAGACTAAACAGTAAGACACTGCAGCCCTTGATTGATAAAAAGAAGATAGCTGTCTTAAGAAACAACAAAAGAACAACGCGAAACATTCTCAGTGAGCTGAAGCAAGCTAGGAAGGATGTGCAAAAGGTTGCCAGGCAGTGTGCAAACGACTATTGGATCAAGTTATACGAGTACATTCAAAATGCGAGTGATAAGGGAAACACCTGAAGCATGTATAAAGGGATAAGGAAGGTCTTTGGCACAATGATAATAAGATAAGAAGTGCACCACTGAAAACCTTGACTGGCTAAATCATCACCGATAAGAAACAACAGATGGATTGATGGGTAGAGCACTATTTGGAGCATTACTAAAGCTAGAAAAAACTAGCGGATGATGCCTTAAAACGGCATGGAGGATCTGCCAACTCTTGACCACCTTGACACACTTCTTACCATAATAGAAGTTAGTGTGCTATTAGTAGTATTAGTGAACGTGCATCTGGCAAGGTTCTAGGTCAGGATGGGATTCCAAAAGAAGTTATCAGGAATGGGCAAGACACACTAACTCTACAGATCCACCAGCTAATAGAGCTATGCTGGCGAAAAGGACAATTCCCGCAGGATTTCAAAGATTCAAGCATCATACACTGTACAAGAACAAGATGGATCGGATTGACTGTAACAAATATAGTGGTATCTCACTTCTTTGTATCGTATAGAAAGTGTTTGCCAGAATTAATCTGCGCAGACTTCAAGTCCTGGGAGATCACGTCTACCTCGAACTACAGTGCGACTTTCATAGGAACCGTCTACCATTGATATTATATTCACATTGCGACAAATCCAAGAAAAATGCCATGCTACAGATTCAACCACTGTTTATTGCCTTCATCGACCTCATAAAGACATTTGATTTGGTCATTTGTGAAAGTCTGTTCAAGGCAGTAAAGACGATTGTCTGCCCACCAACTATTCTGCCCATTGTGATATCGCTCTACACAGGCATGAAGGGTATAATCAAGTTTGATGGTGGAACAATTAAGAATGGAGTTAAGCAAGGTTGTGTACTAGCGCCCACCCTCTTTGGACCTCACTTCTACTGAAATATGCCTTTCGTGACCAGGATTGTGGTATATATATATATATATATATATATATATATATATATATATATATATATATATATATATATATATCTTCACTCACGCTCAGATGACACGACAAACTAATAAGACCATGACGCCACAGGCGACACGGAAGTATGGACTCCGGTGACAAACTGCCTAGCATGTTACGATGTCTGGAAGTGTCACGTATTAAGCGGGAACCAGTCCTGATCGATGCGGAAGCTGATTCACCATGGGTTGCCAAATAAACTATCCGGTACACTGAATCGAGTGTGTTGTGACGTAATGTGTCAGCTGTGATCCACCTGAGAGAAAGTGTGCCAATTGTTGTTTTGTGACAGCGAGTCATCTTCCAACATCTACAACGATACAGCACCCATCAAACTTTGTTATACCCGTCATGCCTGTGTAGAACGATTTCACAATAGGCAGAAGAGTTGGTGGGCAGCCAATCTTCTTTAGTGCCTTGAACAGACCATCACGACTGACCAAATCGAATGCCTTTGTGAGGTCGATGAAGACAATAAACAGTGGTTGATTCTGTTCACGGCATTTTTCTTGCATTTGTCGCAATGAGAATATCATATCAATGGTAGACCGGTTACGTTGAAAGCCACACTGTGATTCGATGTAGACCTGATCTCCAAGGACTTGAAGTCTGCGCACAAAGTATATGGCAAATACTTTCCCAACGATACGCAGAAGTGAGATATCCCTATAGTTGTTAGTCACTACGATCCCCCTTGTTCGTGTACAATGCAATGATGCTTGAATCGTTTAATGTTGAGTTGAATTTAGAACCGACATCACTGCACAGAACATTCCCATATGTGCTGTGTCCCCGCGTTCAACAGCCAGCGAAGAGTCATACTACTAATCGTTCCCACCGCATTCTGTTTTAAAGTTCTCCTGGTCTTCCCTCTCAGTTTTGAGATTCTTCCAGAACCCCTGCCGATCCCCGGCAATCTAATTCTTTCTATATACGCGTTCTCAATCTGTCCCCACGCCTTCTTCACCTGGTTCCATAAGCACAAGACCACCTCCCGCCTGTTCATAGGTAATCTACCACCAAGAGGTGCATTACCTGCCACCCTATCAGCCTGTTATTCCCCGAGGGAGTACCACACAACCGATGCCTTGTCTGTGTTTATGACGGCCCCTGAGTCCCTGCACCGCTGCGACACTCTGTTTACTGCCATCTGTAAGTCTTCATCCAACTGGCCCTGTCTCTGCCTCGTCTGTACACCAGCACATCATCTGCAAATGGCAAGATTCTACCCACACCTGGTGTCTCAATAGCTTCGATTTTGCTGGTGTATATCTTAAAGAGCACTTGGGACATAGCAGGTCCCTATGGCAACCCAGGTGTAATAGTACAGGGGCAGAAGTCTAGGAACCCATGCGCAGTGCAACCTTACGCTCATAAATGACTGCCGCAACCCATCTAACAAGGCCAGGCCAGACCTCCATGTCCAACAGTATGTAATCAACCGATCATACCTAACCCTGTTATACGCATCCTCCAGGTCAAGAGCTACCGCAACTGTCTCCTGTTTATCCTGGAAGCCATCGTAGACATCAAATGCAAAGGTTACCGCATTGGCCCAGGTGTCCTTCCCAGGCCGGTAATTTCCTGAGACCTTTGGGAAGCAGATTACGACTTTCCAAATGTCGCTGGAACCTGCGTATCATTTCGAGGACTTTGCCATACGTATTTTGTAGGGTTATGATTCGGTATCCATTATGTCTGGTTTGATCCTTACCTGGCGTTGGGAGTGGAACTAGGTAGCTATGCAGCCAATCGCGGGGTATTTCCGCATTTTCATGCTTAGGTTGAAACAATGAACTATCGCCTCCAAGTCCGAATCATTCATGTTATTCGTATGGGTGTACCTCACCCCATCTGGGCGTGGCGCCATGTCTTTAGCCCTCTTCGAAATCCTGTACAACTTGTGCTTCTCTGGAGCATTGCACTATTAGCTAGTGGATCTGTAGAGTGAGTGTGTCTTGCCCACTCCTGATAACCTCTATTGGAATCCAATCTTAACCTGCACTCTTGCTAGATGTAAATTTATTAAGAGCACACCTAACTTCAGTTATTTTAGGAAGTGTGTCCAAGTGGTCAAGAGTTGGCAGGGCCTTTTTGGCTTTGAGGGCATCACCCGCTAATTTGATCTCGCTGGAGTAAAGCTCAAAATATTGCTCTACCCATCTATCCATCTGCTGTTTCTTATCAGTGATAATTTCTCCAATCAAGGTTTTCCGTGATGCACTTCTTTTTACTATTGGACCACATGTCTTCTTTATTCCTTCATACATGCTTCGGCTATTTCCCTTATCGCTTGCATTTTGAATGTACTCGCATAATTTGATCTAATAGTCGTTTGAACACTGCATGGCACTCTTTTGCACACCCTTCCTAGCTTGCTATTGCTCATTGAGAGCGTTTGGTGTTGTTCTTCCCCTTTTTTTATTTTTTTAAAGATAGCTATCAATCAATGGCTGCACTGTCTGGCATTTTGCTGCAAAACAATCCTGCCTCTTATGATCCACAGTGCCGTAAACCCATACCGCTGTTTTATAAAGAGTTTCCTTAAGTTTACCCCACTTTTCACTTGATGTACAATGTTCTGATGTATCAGTGAAAGCATCTTCTAGTCGCTGTTGGAACTCAAGCACATATCAGGATATTGGGTATTAATAATATTAATAATGGGGTAAATTTGTGTTTAGCCGTGTAGATCCTCTTGGTCTCTGTCCAAACCTTGTAACAAGTAAATAATTTCCAGTATCAAAATCAGCACTGTGGTAACTGCGAGTTAATGATGTTTGATTGAAATGTTGTTTCTGTATGATGATGAAGTCTAGCTGATGCCAATGCCCGGATCTCGGGTGTTTCCATGTAACCTTATGCTGCTCTTTTGTTTTAAAAAAGGGGTTTGTAATACATAGGTAGTTTCTGGTGCAATGCTCCAAAAGCCTTTGCCCTTTGTCATTCATGTAACCGATGTTGTATTTTACAAGGCACACTGGTCTTAAACTAGAGTCTTTGCCATGATGAGTATTAAAATCACCGAGCATATAAATGTAGTCGGAATTTGGTACTGCCTTGATCACAGAGTCCTACTCCTCATAGAATGAATCCTTCACATCGTCAAATGAATTGAGTGTCGGTACATATGCAGTGATAATGGTGTCAACACCACAAGTAGTTGGCAAGCGCAAGGATACTCATATTTCATTTCCGCAAGCTGGAATTGCAATAATTACCAGTGAATTCTTCACTGCAAAGCCCGCTTCATATTGTCTTTTTGCTTCCTGCCCTATACCTTTCCACACACACACACACACACACACACACGCACGCACGCACGCACGCACGCACGCACGCACACACACACACACAATGTATAATAGTTTTACATGAGTGGCCCTTCCTCAGCGAGGGAAGTTCCCTGCAGGCTAGCAATGTAAATGTTAAGACTATTGAGTTTGGTATCAATAGCAGCCGTTTTTCTCACATCCTCAATATTCGTCAGGTCAGTGGAAAATCCTGGACGCATAGTTCTAACATTCCAGGTTACAAGCTGTAGCTTGATGGTTCTACTTTTCTTTTTAGTGCCTGGCGTATTGGTTTTACAGCCTGTGATTCAAATTTTGTTCTAGCCCCAAGCACCTTTTGGAGCAAGCAGGCTTAAACGGATCAGCACCCAATTGGCCGTGGGATGCCCAGCTTGAGGCAGGTGGTAGCTGATCCGTGACACCTATAGGTGTCTCCCACCGTCAGAGGCCACCCGTGGCACCCGTGTCTACGCCAATTGACAATAATTTTTAACCAGTAACTGCTACCTCACACTTTGACCTCGAGACCGGTTAAAACCAGGAATGGAGTTATAGCTCTCCATAGCACAAAGCCTAGGCTGAATTGTAGAGACCATGTATTGACTTATGCAGCATGATCCCTCTCTCCGTCTGCATAGTTCACTCCAGAGGAAAGGTAACATCAATAAACTGGAACAAGACAAGCTGCAGAAGCTGCCAGATCAGCAACGCAATGCTCTAAATGTCCGCCTGTCGGAGCTTCGATCCTAGGCCAGTTGTCGACGAAGGCTTAAGACGGGTCTGCCCTGCCATGACATTTAGTCTTTAGGGTGCAATTCCTCGCACCAGGATAAGGCGCCCGAAGCCGTTGGCACAATGTGAGGTGTCGTGTTTGGTCAGCTCCGTCCAACAATCGGCGCTACCAGAAAG
>CAWUFQ010000091.1:157500-265000 GCA_963921405.1 Cepaea hortensis | reverse complement strand
TGATAAAATTTTACGTCCTGGCTCCGCAATTTTATATTTCAGGGCTAAGGGAGATAACTACTTCCGGTCTTTCTTTACACACGCAAACACTCACACACACCAAACAATATATATATATATATATATATATATATATATATATATATATATATATATATATATATATCTTCTTCTTCTTCTTCTTCTTCTTCTTCTTCTTCTTCATCTTCTTCTTCTTCAGCATTCCGAGCCATTGAGGTTCTTTACTGCAGATACAAGCCGTCTCCATTCGTCTCTCTGGTTGACCTTCTCTTGCCAGTCGCTTATTCCAAGTGCTTGTAGGTCTGTATGTATATTACCTCTCCACCGTCTTCTTGGTCTACCTCGGAGTCTACGGTCATTTATTTCCTGAGTGTAAGCGAGTTTTGTTTCCCTATTATCTTCCATTCGTTCTATATGCCCCAGCCATTGCAGTCTATTAGCCTTCATGACACCAGTGATTAGCGGGGACTTAAACAGATCATACATATCTTTGTTGCTTCTTCTTTTCCACTCTCCACTTTGTGTATCCCTAATCGGCCCAAAGATGCGTATAAAGACTTTGTTCTCAAAGGTTTGTAACAAGGCTTCGTCTCCTTTAGTTGTACTCCAGGTTTCAGAGCCATACAGCACAACTGGTCTAATCAGTGTTTTGTATATTGTGATCTTTGTGTTACGAGATAGCGCATTTGATTTTAGCAGATATTGTAGTGCATAATATATCTTATTTTCAGAGTTGATTCTAGCTTGTATTTCTTCCCTTATTATGTTGGAGCAGTTGAAGATTGTACCCAGGTATTTGTATGTTTCCGTTTTTTAAATGGTCATATTATCAATTTGTATGTGGCCAGAGATTTTAATCGTTCCTTCTCTTGAAATTACCATATATTCTGTCTTATCTTGGTTGATAACCAGCCCCATTTGTTGAGCTTTTTCCTTTGAGTCAATATTTCCAATGTCTTTTGTTCATTTTCCAATATAATATCTATATCATCTGCATAACCAAGCAGTTTGGATGTCCCTCCAATTCCTCCTTTACCTTCCTTGCAACTTTCTCTAGAGCCAGAATTAAAAGGAGCGGCGATAGTGCACCCTGTTTCAAGCCAGATGTTATTTGGAAAGGGTCTGATTTCCTGCCTTTATATGTTACAGTATTATAAGTATCTTCCATGCATAGTCTGGTCATGTTGATTAACTTCCTTGGTATTCCAACTTCCTGAGTAGCATTCCATAGACTACTCCTATGGACACTATAATAAGCCTTTTCAAAATCCACAAAAATGTTATGGAAATCTCTTTTATATTCCCAACTTTTCTCGGCTATTTGTCGTAAAAGAAATACCTGATCTATTGTGGATCTGTTTTATCTAAAACCCGCCCGGTAGTCACCTAGTATGTATTCTGAATATGGTTGTCGCATATGGGTGTGATTGATGGCTCATCCCCACAGAGATAAATGATGGAAAATCATTTTTCCCAATGTGATCCTGCCCGTTTAATTAATTTATTTGTACTGACTCAATTGTTGAGACCAGAAATATAGTTTTAGAGAACCAAGGAATACCTTTAGGAAATATTGAAAAAAGATGTACTCTCTTTTATACCCAATTTATTCCCTAAGTGGTTCCTTGCCTCTCCTCTACCAACTAATTAATTCTATCTAGGGTAATTTAAAACAATTTGACTTATGACAAGTAAAATACAATCAATACATGACATGACCTCAGTTTTTATGATTTAATAAACACAAATATGGATTTTGTAAATTGCATTCAAAATTACAATTTCCTGTCATAAAATAAGGACATATACATATACATAATTATACAGAATTTATGTGCCAAAGATAAGGTAGATATTAACAGTTATATTTTTTCCAGTCCCGTGTAATGCTAATCTTTTATTAGCCTGGATGATCTGAAAAAAAAGAACTGTCTACAATCAGGATTCTCCACTTCCAGCTTTGGGAATCATTCTGGCTATAATCAATTGTAGTATTCGTGTTCCAGGGCGTAGTAGAACATAAGTTGTTTCTTGTTTTCCTTTGTTTTGGCAGGTAATTATTTAATTAAAGATTACCTCTCCTATGAGACAAATGGAATGGTTGCAGGTAGATAAGGTTCTGCGCTACTCTATCAAGGGCATCACTCAACAATGTGCTCACTCAACAGGTGCTGCATTCAAACTTCACCAAGTCAGGTCTGGATTGACATGAAAAAGACCACTACCTGAAATTCCATCAATCATATAATTCTAATAATATCATAAATATGACATTAGAATTTACAGGTAAAAGCCTAAGAACATAACCAGTGAAAACAATAAAATGGATCCTGTTCTTTAGAGAAAATAACCATAGAAGAAAGATAGTCATGGTGTTTTCATGTAGCTATCACCAACATAGTTGTTGGCTCTCAATCCAATATTCCACTATCAAGTGTTCAAGGTTTAACTAGCAGATGTGCAGTTTCATCATCACTTATGCCTGTCCTCAGGTTTATAGAAGTAATACCTTGAGTGATTGGGAATTTGACAATTATGTTGACCATTCTCTTCTGTATCTAGTTTTGTTCTCTACTTCATCTTTTCCTATTCAAGAAAAAGGGTCTTATACATTAAGAGCTTTTAAAAATCAGTTCCCATTTCCATGAGTATTTGCTTATAAACAAGATAAGTACATTCTGGTATTATTCTTGTATAGCATTCAGGTGTATTCTTCTTCATTAAATGCTTCAAGTGAGAAGATTTCTTCCATTCTCATGGAGGTAATATTGATTATTATCATCAACATCATCATGGTTTTTATAATCATTGTAATTAAAATCATTATCATTATTTTCATAATTATTACATTGTCATTACAATTATTATTATTATTATTATTATTATTATTACATTGTCATTACAATCATCATCATTATTTTGGTAGTACATTGTTATCATCACAATAGATCATATGTGTTATCATGAACTACAAAGTGGGATTTTCTTAAATTACAAACACAGAGGCTGGTGCTATGCGTAATGTATGATATGGTTTGTGTCGTGCTTAGCGCACAAAACTAGATGATAGGGATATGAATGATATTTTATACAAAGTGGTGTTATTTTTTAGTTTATTGGGTACACCGAAGCATTTCTCTAGTATAGGCATGGCATTCCACATCAAAGTTGCCGGCTATCATGAGATTGACTGTTGGCTTATACTCCCTCTCTCTCAGCATGTAACTTCACTCACTCACTAAATTTCCTCATGCATCAGTCAACATATCCCTCTGTGCATGTGAGGTCACTTCACTCTCTCTGACATCATTCATATGTATGTATGATAATTTCACTCAGTCCATAGACACATTCATATTGGTAGGGGGAATCATATAGGAATCATTCATCACACATCCTTCATACTGTCATGTAAGGTGGGTACTTATGTGATTTCCAAATGACAACATAACATGTTTACACCATATGGTATCACAATGAGATCTCACCCATTCATCAGACACAATCATACCTGTATGGATTAAAATCATGCATATGTAGCTGCTTTACACAGAATACTTTCACAGATTCACCAAGAATGACATTACAAGGGAATCTCATCCTTCAACCTAACTTGTAGTCATGCATGCTGGTGTGTTTTATCAAATGATACATTCACATCTGTTTAACAATGATGAAATCACACATGAATCCTCACAGACATGCTATCAGCAATGACATAGTGATCATTGTGATCATTAGACACACTTAGGCAATTCATCAGGGATTTAGCAACAGGAAATCCAGGAGTTTTCACATGTTCTAAAAAAATACATACAATTTAGGTGATAGATCCAATTCACATTCAGGCATTATGAATTAAAATACTTCTTGCATGGCGATTGGTTACGCACTATTATGATGTGGCACAAACATTAATTCCATATGTTTACAACATTGAAAATACATTTGACTAACTGCATGGGTGCCTTAACTCAACACACAAAATTATGATACCTGTAGAATCTGGTTCTCATGGATTCATGAATTATAAGAAAACTATTTGGTTGTCCGTGTGCTCATGTAAAAAAATTAATCTACTGACTAATGTGCTCAATCTACTTGACTATACACATTCCACTAAATTCTCTATTAATGCTGGCACATGTAAACTAGTTTTTAATCTTACCAGTGGGCCATAAACATTATGTCCTTACCACTGTACTAAGAATTCTGAATTTCCTTAAGTCACTCTAATTCATTGTAGATTCAGTTTTTTTAAGAAATAAAATGTATAACATGTGTCTAATGTTTTATACATTAACTAAGTTGTTTAGCTGGGAGAAATTAAATTCATTATGGGTATTCTTAATTAATAGTTTATCTATAAACTATAACAATTAAATTAACTCCTTAAGAATTCATCACACGTGTTCACCGAGTCTACTTACCAAATCTTTTTCTAGGAAAATTAGGCTCACATTTAATCTAAGATTTAAATTAAATTATATTCACCTCATCAAAACACGACAGCTTCACAATACGTGTCAACATTTGACATCACAAAGAAGTAAGGTCATAGATTTGGTTGTTTCCAAATACTGGCTGCTGCATGTATGGTCCTTCTTCTCTTTAGACAATTTTCTCACTTAGTCGTGGCGAGTTAAAAGCTACCATTCTGCAGGCACATCTTGGTTTGTGACCAGTCGCTGTTTTGTTGTTACAAATGAGGCCGGAAATCGATTGTAGCTGTTTATATCTCAGCTTTCTCCGTGTTAAAGTTTTACCCCATATCCGCTCTTGATTCCTGAAGTGTGTGTTTTCCAATTCGGGGCGGTGTCGATTTTCCACTATCCCCCAAGTTTTAATGGTACCAGTGGTTTACGTTCTAGTACAATTTAGTTTTAATTTGAGGAGATCTTGACAGCTAGTAACGGCTTGTGAGTCAGTATACCACAATGGTTTTAGTCTATTTAGTAATACTGCGGATAGTATCTTATAGCTTGTGGACAGTAGTGATATTCCTCTACAATGTTCTCATTGGAACATGTCTCCTTGATAGGTATCAATAATTACTCTTTCCAGTCATGGGGTAATTCTTCTGTCCTCCAGATTTTTATTATTAGTTCGTATAGCTTTAGATGTAATGCATGGCCATCCGCCTTTATAAATTCAGCAGCAATTCCATCAGCCCCAGTTGTCTTATTGTTTTTAAGTCGTGTACTTAGGGAAGTTACACAAAGACTAGCTATAGGATTTCTTCAAAAGCAGGTTCTTCATTTCGTGGTTCACACGTTAGAACCCCTTCCTGTGGGAAAGTGTTGCTCGGAGCTTCACAATTTAGTAATTCAACAAAATATTCTTTCCATGTGTTGCACATTTCCTCATTGGTATTTATCATATTCCCATTTTTGACTTTTAAACCATATGTGTTGTGTTAACGCCATGATCTCTGTTTGACTGACAACCGGTAAGTTCTGATGCCGCCTGCTTTCCTAACTTTCTCCGTGTTAATTCTTCATCTTCCGATCGTTTTCCGTAATGCAGACTATGCCTCATTTCCTTATGTTCTTAGAATACTAGCTGGCATGTTCGCAACGACCTTTCTGCTTGATATTTACTTGCATATTTCAGTATTTTTATTTATGCGACCGCCTCCATGTCATTCCAAAACTTAACTGACTTTAGTGATATATATATATATATATATGGGTAGCGGGGGTAGGGGTATCCCCTATCAAAGGAGAAGTAAGGCGCCTCCTTCCCTCCGCTAGCCTACGGGACACCCTTGGGCAAGGTGGAGTACCCGTTTAGCCCCCCGATCAGGGTTACGTGAAGCCATGGGTGCAGGTGGTGGATGAAGATGGAGAGCAGCCGACAGATAGTTGTAGGTTATGGTCTACACCTTCACGACGGTAGGCAGAGGATCTCCTTTTTTGAGGAGACAATGGCTACGGTCACTGACCAGTATGGTCACTGCTGGGAAGGAAAGCAATGGCAAACTACCTTCTTTACACATGCCAAGAAAATCATGTTGTGTTCACTTATCGATAATCAGAGAAACGGCGTAAATGGGTGCTCCATAGGAGCAGCCTCGCCCGGTAGGGATAGTCATGCGCACCAGGTGACTCCAGACCGTCAACAGGCTACTAGGTGCAAAAGATTAATATCATTGAAAGTAGGAACTTGGAATGTTAGAACAATGAATGCAGATGGAAAGTTGGAGGACATCAAAAAAGAAATTGAGAGAGAGAAGATTAACATATTAGGAATATCGGAAACGAGATGGAGAGGAGCAGGGATAAGGACAGGAGAGGAATGTATGATTATTTACTCGGGGGGAGAAGAACAGCAAAGAGGTGTAGCCATTATATTAGATAAGCAAACATCAAATTCTGTCAAAGGATATTGGGCTGTGTCAGACAGAGTTCTATTAGTAAAATTAAACGGAAGACCTTTTAAAATAAATGTAATTCAAGTATATGCCCCAACAAGTGAAAGCAGTGAAGAAAGTATAGAGGAATTTTATAATGACATGGAGTCTGCTTTGAAGAACTGTAAAAAATCAGAAATAAATATCATAATGGGTGATTTCAACGCAAAAATAGGAAAGCAAAGCGATGGATACAGTGTAGGCAACCATGGTTTGGGAGAGAGAAATGAAAGAGGTTACAGACTTGTAGAATGGGCAAAAGAACAAGAATTGGTTGTAGGAAACACCTGGTTTAAACAACATCCTAGAAGATTATGGACATGGAGGAGTCCAGACAGCAGGATTAAAAACCAGATAGATTACATCCTGATAAGCAAAAGGTTTCGAAATGCATTAACAGTTGTAAAAACAGTTCCAAATGCAGACTGTTACAGTGATCACAGATTAATTAC
The DNA here is from genome assembly GCA_963921405.1 of Cepaea hortensis. Taxonomy (NCBI): domain Eukaryota; kingdom Metazoa; phylum Mollusca; class Gastropoda; order Stylommatophora; family Helicidae; genus Cepaea; species Cepaea hortensis. Next base: position 258,115 of record CAWUFQ010000091.1, on the reverse strand, counting down.
TGGCACATTGAGGGTAAAGTTAAAGAAAGTCAAGTATACAGCAGGAAACCCTAAATATGACTTGTGCAAATTGAAAACTGACAAAGAAATACAAGATAATTTTAACATAGAAGTAAAGAACAAATTTGATTTATTGTCTGATCTAGAGATCCTATTTCAAGATGTAGATGATCAATGGGAAATGCTGAAGAATTCAATCAGTTGTGCAGCAGAAAAAACTATTCCAAAAGTAAAGAAAGTTGGCCGTAAGACATGGATGACTGAAGAAATTTTACAACTAATGGAAACAAGAAGACAGAACAAAAATAATCCTGCCAAATATGAAGAAATTCACAGAAAAGTCAGAACCTTATGTAAGGAGGCTAAAGAAACATGGCTTGAGAAAAATTGCAGAGAAATTGAAAAACAACACAACAGTAAAAATGCAAAACTAATGCACAAAAGAATTCAGGAGATTACTAATCAAAGAACACGTACATCAGCAGGCTGCCTAAAGACAAAAGATGGAAGAGTCATAATAGAAAAAGATCAGATATTACATGAATGGTCAGATTACGTGAAAAACCTGTATGACGATAGCAGAGACGAACAATATATTGTTCAAAATAACAATGAAGGGCCAGCAATTTTGAAGATGGAGGTTCAGAATGCTCTTAATCATATGAAATCTGGCAAAACCCCCGGTCCAGACAGCGTCACAACAGAAATGATTAATGCTTTAGAAGAATATGGAATAGATAAAGTTACCAGTCTGCTTAATACAATATATGATACTGGAAACATACCTCATGAGTTATGTAATTCTGTATTTATTGCAATCCCAAAGAAATCAGGAGCCTTGGAATGTGATCAACATCGAACAATTAGTATGAGTCACATCACGAAGATTTTGCTAAGAATTATCATGCAAAGAGTTAGGAGGAAAATACAACCTGAAATAGGAGAAGAACAATGTGGGTTTGTAGTAGGCAAGGGTACAGTAAATGCTGTGTATATACTGAGAACCGTAATCGAACGTTCTATAGAAGTAAACAAAGATCTACACCTTTGCTTCATTGACTACACAAAGGCTTTTGATAAAGTGAGACATGTCAACATGATAAGGATGCTTGAAGAACTACAAATTGATGGGAAAGACCTTAGACTTGTAAAAAACATATATTGGAAACAACAAGCTGCCATAAGAGTTGATAATGAAGTAAGCCAATATCAGCCTATTAAGAGAGGTGTGAGACAGGGATGTGTAATGTCTCCAGATCTGTTTTCCCTGTACAGTGAAAATATTTTCAGAAATATTGAAAATATGGAAGGAATCAACATTGGGGGACGATGCATCAATAACATTAGATATGCAGATGATACAGTCTTGATTGCAGACAATGAACAGGACCTGCAACATTTAGTAGATGCGGTTGTTACACACAGTGAACAACAAGGGTTAGAATTAAATTGTAAAAAGACACAGATTATGGTCGTCACTAAGAAGAACGAAATACCACAGTGTAATATACAAGTAAATGGGAATATTCTTCAACAAGTGAATAGGTACAATTACCTCGGAACAGTAATAACATCTGATGGGAGATGCCTTGAAGAGATTAGAACAAGAATCGCCATGGCAAAAGTAGCCTTTAGCAAGATGAAAAACATACTGACCAATAAAAAGATGTCAATTGAAACGAGAAAAAGAGTGTTGAGATGCTACATAGAACCTGTACTTTTATATGGATGTGAAGCTTGGACAATGAGCAGCCAGGCTGAAAAACATCTGATGGCTGTAGAAATGTGGTTTCTGAGGAAAATGCAAAGAATACCATGGACAGCCAGAAAGACCAATGAACAAGTCCTTCAAGAAACAAATGAAGATCGTAAACTGATCAGAGACATTAGACGTAGACAGTCACAATTTTTTGGGCATGTTATGAGAAGAAATGATTTGGAGAACTTGGTGACAACTGGTAAGATCGAGGGGAACAGACCAAGGGGAAGACCTAGAAACAAGTATCTGGATGGCTTGGCCTTGTGGCATGGTCGAGACAAAAACACGGAACTGATCCACGACTCTGTTGATCGAGTGAGATGGCAGAACATGACCGCCCACGCTTACCGGCATGGCACATGATGGATGGATGGATGGATATATATATTGCATCTGTCGCAATTATATATATATATATATATATATATATAATTGTAGCGTTGGAGGCAAAGGATAGTGTGTGTGTGTGTGTGTGTGTGTGTGTGTGTGTGTGTGTGTGTGTATGTGTGTGTGTGTGTGTAAACAGTATATAATGAATTTACTCTAATTTTATAATTACTAAAGGGTAAATAGGGGGTGAGGTAGTCGTGCTTATGTGAAAGAGTGGCGTGATTACGATGTGCGGTTGTCGGGTTGGAGGTCTGTATGGTGGTGTGGTAATTATGATGCAAGCGGGTTAGGTGGGGTGAGGTGGTCAGATTGTGCTAAGAAATGTGGCGGAGAATAGACGAGGACTGTGGGGTCATCAGTTGTGTGGAAGAGTGTTGTGGAGAATATTTGAAGACTGCGGGTTGGTCGAGGGGTATGTTATCAGCAATGTGTAACTGTGGTGGAGTAGAGTGGGTATCGAGGTTCCGGGTGTTTAGGTGGTCATTCGTCGAAGTACACTTGTTCCTGCAATGTCGTCGTTATTTGGAGGTGAGAGATTCGAATCCCAGTCCGTAACTATAACTTTAAATTTTTATTTTGTCTAATGCATCCTCTCCGGTTAGCGGGTTAGGGGTATCCCCTATCAAAGGAGATGTAAGACGCCTCCTTTCCTCCGTTAGTCTACGGGACACCCTTGGGCAAGGTGGAGTACCCGTTTAGCCCCCGATCAGGGTTACGTGAAGCCATGGAAGCAGGTGGTGGATGGAGTGTGAGAGCAGCCGACAGATTGTTGTTGGTTATGGTCTTGCACTCTGCGGCGATAGGCAGATGATCTCATCAGTAGAGACAATGGCTATGGCCACCGACTAGTACAGTCACTGCACAGAAGGAAAGCAACGGCAAACTACCTTCTGCAAAACTTGCCAAGAAACGATAACAACCATGATAGAAAACATAATAAGAAAGAGATCTGGTGGCGAGACCCCCAGGCCAGGCAGATCAGATAACACTGGGGTAGAGTGTGACGCAGGGACCAGTACTAGTAATCGTGATGACGGTGTTAATCCTGACTGTGTTACCAAGGAAATCCCCTGTGTCAGACTAAGAAACAGAGTGAGAATGGCAACGTGGAATGTGAGAAGTTTGTATGAGGGAAAGCTTAAAGTAGTGTGTGATGAGATTGAGAGGTTAAGCATTCACATTTTAGGAATTAGTGAACATCGCTGAAGCGGCAAGGGACATTTTACAACTGAAAATGGAAGTATTTTCATTTATTCTGGTAGACATGTCGGAGGCCAGAGTGGAGTGGCATTTTGTTTAGATAAGACAACTGCAAAAGCTTTAATGGGATATAATCCAGTTAGTGATAGAATCCTCACTATTAGACTTAAAGGCCGTCCAAAAAACACAACTCTCATACAGATATATGCACCTACTTCAACAGCAGAGGAGGACGAAATTGAAGATTTTTACAACACACTACAAAACACATTAAATAAGATTGGTCATAATGATATAGCAATAATAATGGGAGATTTTAATGCTAAAGTAGATGCAGGAAGAGCTGAAAATGAGAGACACGTTTTAGGAAAATTTGGATTAGGAAATAGAAATGATGCAGGTGACAAATTAATTGAATTTTGCACAGAAAATGAGTCATCGATAGCCAACACACTTTTTAAACAACATCCAAGAAGACTCTTCACATGGAAGTCTCCAGACAGTTTTACCAAAAATCAGATAGATTATATTTTAATACAAAGAAGATGGAGATCAAGCATAACATCTGAAAAAACCCTACGAAGTGCAGACTGTGATACAGATCATCAGTTATTAGAAGCAGATCTGAAATTAAAACTCAAAAAGCTTACCCGAGGACCAAGGCCACTTCGTTTTGATCTCACAAAAATACAGGACGCATACAACATAGAAGTTAGGAATCGCTTTCAGGTCTTGATGTCTGTACAAGAAGAAATGACACCTGATGAACTGGCAGTACAAGCTAGAGATATCTTGATAACTGCAGCCAAAGATTTCATTCCGACCAAGAAAAAGCAACTTAAGCCATGGATTACATCAGACACGTTAGAATTAATAAAACAACGAAGGGAGCTGAAACAGAAAGGAGATGAATCCGATAGCAGGGTGAAATATAAATCTTTAACTCGAGAAATAAGAAAGAACACAAGAAAGGACAAAAATCAATATATACAAGATTTCTGTACCAGAATAGGGCAATATCATAAGGCTGGAAGAGATTATGAAATGTTCAAGGAAATGAAGTTATTGACAAGAAATGTTCAACCTCAATTGAATGTTATCTGTGACAAGATGGGAAATACCTTAACAGAATCTAGACAAATTCTAGAAAGATGGCAGGAGTACTGCAGTGGAATGTATGATATGAGTGACAGTGAGGATATGAATGAGATACATGAGCCAATGACAGCAGAGACAGAACCTGAACCCTCATTAGATGAAATTGCTTGGGCTATAAGGAACCTGAAGAATGGTAAATCACCTGGATGCGATGAGATACCAGCTGCTGTACTAATTAAAGCAGGAGTAGAAGAAAGCATACACATATATCATGCATTATGTACAAAGATTTGGAAATATGGTATATGACCAAAAGATTGGAAGAGAACTATCTTCATTCCAATACCAAAAAAGGGCAACCTGAAATTATGCACCAAGTATAGAACTGTTGCCCTGATAAGTCATGCAAGTAAAATTCTACTAAAAGTCATAATGCGAAGACTTAGTAAGAAAATGGAAGAAGAGATTAACGTAGTTCAAGCTGGATTTAGACAAGGAAGAGGAACAAGAGATCACATATTCAACATGCGTTTAATTATAGAGAAGTGCAAAGAATTTAATGTAAACCTATTCTCATGGTTTGTGGATTATTCGAAGGCATTTGACTGTGTACAGCATCAGAAACTTTGGGAAATCATGAGGAATATGAGCTTTCCTTCACATGTAGTACATCTCATAAAAATGCTATATCTAGACCAACAAGCAGCAGTTAGAATAGATGGCGAGACATCAGATTGGTTTGACATCAAGCAAGGAGTCCGTCATGGCTGCGTGCTGTCACCCTATTTGTTTAACCTGTATGCCGAAAATATAATGAGAAATGTAAGAGATGTTATAAACAGGGAGCCATATGATGCCCTAAATATCGGCGGTCATGACATACTAGAGATTCGATATGCTGATGATACAGTATTACTATCCACAACACAGAATGGCATAGAAAACCTAATAGCCTCAACACAATTGAATAGTGAAAATCACAACTTATATCTTAACATAGCAAAAACTAAGATAATGCATACAGATAAAACTACTATGGAGAAAGAAATATACATTAATGGGAGAAAATTGGAGGTGGTGGAAAATTTTGAATATCTTGGGTCATTGATTACGAATAATGGTGACACAATGAAAGAAATTAAACGGCGACTATCCATTGCTCTTCAAAGACTAAAACAGATGAATAAATTATGGTGTGGGACAGACAGAACTACAAAAATTAGATTTTTAAGAGCATGCATCTTTCCCATTGCAACATACGCCTGTGAGACATGGACACTTACTAAACAAGCTGAACAGCGCATACATGCCTTTGAATATAAATGTTATAGACGAGTTCTAAGAATATCTTGGGTAAAGAAAAGAACAAATGCATCCATACTTCAAGAGTTGAATATTGAGGAGGGATGGCTATTAAAGACGATAAAACAAAGAAAATTTAAGTATTTTGGTCACTTGAAACATCACGACAGTTTGGAGAGAACAATAATGGAAGGGTATATGCCTGGGAAGAGAGGAAGAGGAAGGCCAAAGAGAAGATGGGTGCAGGATGTGGCGGATGATCTCCAGATGGGTGTATCAGACGCGGTACATCTTGCTTGTGATCGAGAAGTTTTCCGGAAGGTTGTTATTGGAGCGAGGTTCTGCAAAGGACATGCTACTGAATGAATGAATGAATGAATCCTCTAGTCCAGTGGTTCTCAACCGGTGGGGAATTATCCCCATTGGGTAATTTTAGGGTTTCCAGAGGGGGGGGGGGAGGGTATTAAGATTATTTCAAGATCGCATTAACACAAGAACCAGTACCTTGATATTGTTTTTCCCTCTAAGTTTTACGGTTCTGTACTTCTCACCCTATTGAAATTCGTGTTATAACGTGAATAGACCCGCAAATCACGTTCTGTGTAGATGTCTAGACGTGTTCTAGTATGTGTTATTAAATTTAGCTTCCATTTGTATGTATACTGTGTAAGGGTGGAGGGGGTAATTTATAGGGAGGAAATTCGAAAGGAGGAAATGACGTTCTGAATATATGGTAAAGGGGGTAGGTATGGGCCAAAAAAGGTTGAGAACCACTGCTCTAGTCTCTACTTCATTCTTCTCACTACTATGAGTGCCAAACAAAACTTGTATATTTGCATTTAAACTGTCTTAGTGGCCTCAAATGGTTCCTCAGTTGATATTACTATATGGGTAATGTGGTTGGTATAACACCGGTCTTCTTACCGTCCATACGAATTTGTAGAACACAATTAATTAGGCAGGATCAATTCCACGACCATGTGACCACCTTAAAATCTAACATCGATGGGGTGTATGAACCGAGGATCACTAGACCACCAGGTGACTGCGCTAGCCTTCACACTGTATAAAATCATCAGCAAACAAAAGCATCTAGGAATTCTGAGCTAGGTATGAACATTTTTTCCAATTTTCATTTCTCTTCACTGCTTTAATTTGTTCACCTTTTTATTCTTCTCGTCATGTCGTCTCGTTTTAATGTAGTCATAGGAGATCTCCGTGACTATACGTTGTGTTTTGTGAATGTGTTTGTTTGCTGATGAAGGCTAAACGTCGCAATGTCCTGTATGTGTCGTAATTATGTTATGTAAAGCTGCACTACTTTGTGTCATTTTATACTGTATAACATCAGAATATATAAAGACATGGAGAGACACGGGATGTACTAACATAACTAAACACCACCAGTTATAAGTCACACAATGTAACAAAAATATTAGTCACATAACCGATATGTGTCAATGACCAAAAGTCAACTGACACATGCCCGGGTTCACTATCAGGTGTCCTGGATAGCAATGGTACACGTAAACAAGTTCACCATGTAAAATAGGGCCGGGTAGTAAGTCCCCCGGAGGGGGCAAATGAGAAGACAGTGATTTAAGGGGCAGTTGAGGAGAAGTCAGCTGGCTAGTGTACATTTTGGGGGAGACAGTTTGAGCTGTGGGGTAGTGTGTGTGGAGCCCAGGGAAAGCTGCAAGAAGGTATAAAAAGACAGTGACAAACATTTTAGGGGACAGTTGAAAATGAGACCGAGTGAGGGTCGGATCGTTTGGGATAGTTGAGTGTAGGGAACCGACAGGAGAGGTCGGAATTCCAGGAAATTGAAGGATAGCGGAGTTAAGGAGAGAACTCCGAGCTGTAGTTTTCAGTGATAGGAATTCTGAGGCTAAGGATTAAAGACTGAGCCCGGTTATCAGCAGACATAGTGAATTGAAGCCTAGCCCTTGAGAGGGTCGGATAGTTAACGGAGGCTTAGATCCAGTGTGGGTTGGATCGAGTGAATTCAGGCCGGGAAGAGCGGCTAGTAGTCCAACTGTCGTAGTGGATGAGATTAAGTTGGCCTTGAGAAGGCAGCGTTATGTGAGTTATAAGTTGTGAGGAAGATATATTCTTAGAGAATTAGTGTTCCTGGATTTACGTGTTGTGTGTCTGTGTTCATTCACAATTAAAGGATATTATGTGCGAAAACTTACTCTTGTTTACTGACTCGCGGATGTGTGCTGCATTGGTGACTTGTGGTGTGAGATAGGTGGAAAGCTCAGCTTCCACTCTGCAATGAGATAGTAGAATCATAAGACCCTAGACAACGACAAATCGCATTCTGGTGCAAAAAGAGTTTGTGTCAGAGAGATTAAGTGGGTGCTCTCCGGTCAAGGAACTCGATATCAAAGGATTATTTGCAAGGTTCGTCAAACGATTGCACGAATAGCAGTGCAATATTACAAGCAGAAGAATATTCGTCAACAAATCAACAGCTAGCAACAACGTCCAGTCAATGTATGCGTCAGATAATTAACGTTGACAGGTCAAGAGCGAGTCGCCACAGGTAAAAATAACAGTGCACACTCGAAGAGGGACAGTGGACGGTGACGTGTTGACCACAAAACACAGACAGTGAGTAATTTCTTAGGGAGTCCTGTGCGCGTTGAAGACAGTGTACGGCGTTTTCAGAGTTCAAGAGTTCGGCACAGGTAAACATTATCGCTGTCAGGAGACAATAATAAAGACAGGATTGGAAAACGAAAGATAGTTGACAGTTTGTGTGTGTGGTGATGGTGTGGTCGCAGGTCGACAGGTCAAGAGTTTCACCGCAGGTAACAGGACGGGTGGGGCGCATTGGCGAAGAATACTGTGGAATACACAAGTTTAAAGAAAAAGACAGCAGTCACTGGAAAGGGGGAAGCGTGGTGTTAGAAAGCAGCCAGATATCTTGCGTGTTATTTTTTTTTTCCAAAGCATTGGAGCCTCATCAATGACCAGCTGGGTGAGGACGGTGGAAATTGTTAGTCTCCACGGACAAATGACGTTGTATTAAAATGAGGTACTAGACGTAGTGACCTTGGGAGTCAAGTCTGTTGTACTGAGGAAATTACCATTCATTAACATTGAAACCTTGTCTTTTTGTATTGATACACAGTGACAGCTTACCGTGAGATTTTCCATTACTTTGAGAAGAAATACCAGTTGTTGTGCCTTCAGGCACAATGGAAAATTATTGAGGGATTTTCCACTAGTTGTGTTGCATTGAAAACAGGATTTATTTTTCGTCTTTGTGAATCGTTCTGTTGTCGTCATCGTATCACTGAGCAAACATTCTACAATAGACAATCAAGCGTCGTCATCGCAAGGGTGGTCACATTTCTGGGCCACAAAGGAATTACTATACAGATTTAAAGCGCTGGACATTGGTTGCCATTTTGTCAGTTTAACCTTGTCGGTTAACGTGAATCCATGACATACATTATACAATCAGGGGCTAGCTTCACAAGCAGGGTACAAAATCGTTACGAACTGTGTCGAGACAGGATATTTTGGACAATTACTATCACCTCCAACTTTTTCGACAGTTGAGACTTGTTATCACCACGTGAATAAGTAGCCACTCAACAAAATAATAATTCGTTTTGAGATCGAGCGTCATAGTCACGTTAAAACATTAACAAACAGACATTTCTAGGCTATTATTGGAAACTATTATAAACAAACTAAGGACTTCATGGTTGTCGGCCAACCATTTGGACATTGTGTTTACTCTCATCGTCTTAGATATTGTTTTCGGTTGTTACGCAATTATTCGTATGTGGTCCAGTATTCGTGAGAAGTAGGATATTTTTGTGGTGTTTCGCGGAGTTCGTGAGACAGGGCAAAAGTAATTTTTTTGGGAGCACATTATATGTTGTTGGGAGGCAGCTGACGAGTCAGCTTGTTTTGCGTTCGTTGTGCATTGGGTTGTCTCGACATTATATACTGTGTCCAATTGTCTATCGTCAGATCTATGTACATTATTCAGTTTATATTTGGTCTTTTTGTTGTTTTCTCTTTACTGTTACATATGATATTTGGTTTATTCGGATATATGGTGTTATTGTAATTCTCACGTTAAATAAATTCTCCTATCTAGATTGTTTTTGTTGACTATTATGCGCACTAAATTTCTATTACATGGGCTTGTCGATGTCAGTTTTTTTTCTCTTTGTGTCACTAGCCTATGCGTGTAGCGTCTTATAGACATCACTTATTGTTATCACTCATTCGTGTATATGAATGTATATATGTATGTTTAACAATATTTCCAGGAATATTTCTACAGCTATTTGTTATATATTCGAGGGAGTGTAGGTAATACCCCCTCACTACCTAGTGCTTATAGAGTGACTGTGTGAGTATAGAGTGATATTATTAGTGCTAAGAATTTACGTACAGTCTGATTTGTTGTGTACTTAGGGAAGTTACACAAAGTCTAGCAGCAGGGTCTTTACATTTATAGTTGACTGACGGACAGCTAATTGTCCACAATTACAAGATGCCTACTTTAATGGAATACATCGAAGCATGTGAACGGTTAGGCCTTAAGGACAAAGAGTTACAGGAGTTTGCAGAAGCAAAATTGAAAGTGTTTCATCACTGGGAAAGAGAGGAGAGGCATAATGAACGTGAAGCCAAGCGTCTACAGGAAGAAAAGTTAGCTGAGAGAGAACAAAGACAAGCTGAAATGGAAAACAAGCGTCTACGGGAAGAGAAAGAGACACAATTGAAACTAGAAATGAGAAAAAAGTATCAGTTTGAGATTGAGAAGGCGGTTGCACTCAGAAAATTAGAACTATCATCTAAGGGTCAAATTGAGGAAGGCAGAAGATTTTCGCAGTCCTCACAACGATTGAAATTGCCATATTTTACGGACCGTGACAATCTTGAAGCGTATCTTGCGAGATTCGAAGCATCTGCGAAAGCGTTAGGCATTCCAGAAGGAGAATATTGTCAGGGTCTTAAACCTGGCTCGTTAACCAAACACATGTGAGACAGTACAAATACAACGTACTTTGACTTGAGACTCAACGACACGAAGTTTCGATGGATTTATTTACAGATCACGATCTAGAGATGATCATCACAATACATAAGTTATAACAATACACTTACAAGCAACCCACAGCTTACAATCAGTCTCACAAGATGTACAAGCACTCGACTTTCGGGCCACAGAACTACACAAGCCTTTCTCCCATCATACGTCCAGTCGAGTCCGAGTCCCAGAGCTGTCTGGCTATTTCTCGCAACGCGCCTGCCCACCTGAAGTGGCTTCACGAGGCCTGCGTGCGTCCTGCTTTGTCCTTGCCTGACCGCTGGCTATCTCGTCAGCCGGCAACCTCGCAGGCAGGTAACTAATACTCGCCTGGCGGGCGTAACGATGTTACAGCATCCCCGCTAGGGACTATTGGCCTGGCGGGCGTAACGATGTCCCCGCATCTCTGCTGGCACTACTTTAGACTCTGACATGCTCCCCCGGGGCTTCTTCATGAAAGATGTTATCTTTCATGTACACTCTATATACAATACTGGGTTAATATTTTTAAACTGTCAGAGTCAACCTTTCTGTTATATACAATTATTTTGGTGTAGAAATACAAAAACACATATCTTGGCATAGAAACACATAAGAAATGGACATTGTATCTAAAGACATGTGGTGTTCAACCTTTAACACTCGTCAAGCTTCATCCTCTCGATGGCTGATTACCTTAATTGCATTATTGACCCAGTCAGATCGGTAGTAACAGCTTCCCAAGCAACTACCTCGCAGCCTTTCAAAAAAAAGTAATAATATGCTTTTTGAGACAAAAACATCTGGCAAGACTGTAATACGGCTTTATATAAGCCGCATTCAACGCTCAAACTCTGACCTCATTTGGCCAGGAGTTCTTGTGTCGGTCTGCAATGTCGGTAACATTCTACCATGCCCAGTAGATGGCTTCTTGGCGTGTTAACAATCTGGCAACAACATGGTTATTTATATACAACACATCATCATTTACATTTCAATTAACGCCCTTGGTGTAATAATGTAATAACAATTAAATGAAAGGGACATCACTTCAAAAATTAAGAAATATAATATCTTACAATAATTCTTCTATTTCTCAGCGTCATAGCTTGATGTTTCTCCATACTAGCGAAAAAATGTCGGTAGTATGAATAAATTAATCAAGATATGATTCTAAGATTACACTAAATGAAAAATCTTAATACACAATTTGTGTATTCGAAATTATTGAATCGTAAATAGTTTAGAAGTGTTATAACTTTTTAAGCTTTTGTTTGTCGTCTGCTACTTTTAAACTAAATTTCTAAATCATCCGGAAGTAGACACGAAACAGCTGATGTTGAAAATTTGTAGAACACACTTGTTCCGGTCTGATGTAGTAAAACGGAATGTGCAAAGTTCTGATCGTTCATGTGTTTGTTGTTTCACAGGAAAAACTTCTGGATTTCGATTGACTGAAGTGGTGTAGATGTCAATGTTCAGGTCACACTTTCACACACGGAGTTAAAATTTCACTGGATATGCTCCAAATGCAGATACCACGGATAAATTGGATAGTTCGCTTGCGGTAAGTTCAGAGCGAATGTGGCACTGTTCTTGTTTCGTAATATATACAATTAATAAAGTTCTCTTTCTACCACACACTACACAATTATTCACGACAATCACTACATTAATAATAAAATAAGAAAACCTATATATATTGGGAATACACCCTATCACATCATATAGACATACACAGCTTTCGTGAAAAAAAAACTTCACTGATGCATGGCTGTGTTGGTCTGAGTGTATTTTACACACTGCACTCAGACATTGGTGCTTACTGGGTCGGTCGGACAACGGGACAAAAGATCGGCAATCGTGTTGGTTCTGCCCGCGATGTGTCGAACTTCAAAGCTGTAATCTTGGAGTTTAAGAGACCAGGGAGCTATCATTTGGTTGGAAGGTACACCTGAATTGATAAATCTCAACGGACTACTGTCGGACTCCACAATAAAATGACGTCCCAGGAGGAATCTGGAGAATTTAGTTATACCCTCAACTAGAGCAAGGGCTTCCACTGTGGTGTCGACCAAGAGCGTTCTCTAGGTTTTAATTTTTCTCGAGAAGTAATATACAGGATGTAGGATGTTATCATGTTCCTGTAACAGAACTGCTCCAATCGCTACGGAGCTCGCGTCTGTGCGTAATCTGAAAGAAATAAGAGAATTTGGCAATTTGAGAATGGGATTCTTTAAACTATTTTCAGAGAAATAAGATAATACTTTATGGAATGCAAATTTTAGGCATTCATTGCTTACAATTTTCTCGGGTTGATATTTTGTTAGTAAATTAGTAAATACTTCGGTCAGTTCAGCAAAATCTGGTATGAACTGCCTATAATAATTTATAAGTCCCAACAAACTTCTGACTTGCTTTTTCGTAGTCGGAAGTGAGAGTTTTAGTATCCTGGACACAATGTTATCGTCTGTCGTGACAAAGCCATTAGATATTTTGTACCCCAAGAAGGATATTTCCTGATAGGCTATGTCTACTTTTGCAGGCTTTACCGTCAGTCCGTGCTGTCTAATGCGTTCAAATGTCTGTTCTAATGTCTTTATGTGGTCTGTCATCGTCTTTGTGTGAACACAAATGTCGTCTATGTAACAGATAATATTCGGAATGTCTACTATTAGAAGTCGTGTCATACGTACGAATGTTGCTGGGGCATTGACAAGCCCAAATGGAAGTTTGCACCATTCGTACAGTCCCCAAGGTGTGGCAAAAGCTGTCAGATGTCTCCTCTGTTCGTCTACTGCTATTTGCCAGCAACCTTTTGTCATGTCTACCTTCGTAAAGAACCTAGCGTCTGTCAGTTCTGTCAATAGATCTTCCGAGTTTGCCATTGGCTCTAAATCTAAAAGAGTTATCTTATTTAATTTCCTATAGTTGACACAGAGTCTTATTGTGTTGTCCTTTTTGCGTACTATGACCATTGGAGATGAGAAATTTGATTGGGATCGTCTAATGATGTTGTTTTTCTCTAAGCTGATGATCTCTTGATGTAAGTGTTCTTTGTAATGCAATGGAATGGTGTATGGTCTGCATTTTATAGGTGTATTTGACGTGAGTGTGATGTGATGTTGTACTAATTCTGTTTGTCCTGGGTTGTTGGAGAAAATGGTGTTGTACTGTTGTATGAGCTGTTTGCAACTGTCTGTTTCTGCTTGAGTTAACTTTGGGTTGATCTTAATTTCCTTCAAGCAGTTTGTCGTGTCTAATGCAGGTGTTGGAATTTCGTCACTAGCCTCGTCATCTTCATGGTCTATTATCACTGTACATGCTGTTGTATCGTCTTGTTCGTTGTCTCTGTTGTCATATGGTCTAAGCATATTGACGTGGAATATCTTGTGTTTGTCTTTTATTTGGATCTCATAGTCTACAGGTGAAATCTGTCTCGTCACTTTAAATGGTCCTTGCCAAGAATCAGTTAATAAGTGTCTGTCACTAGGTGGAAGAAGAAGAAGAACGTCCTGTCCAGGTGTCAACGTTATTGTCCTGTTACCTTTGTCAGCATATTGTCTATATGTAGCACCAGATAATTTTAGTGCATCCTTTGCAATTATACAAGATTTGATGATTCTTTCACGCAATGATGTAACATATACGTATGATGATATGGGTTTGAGTAAAGGAGTGGATTCAGTTAACATTTGATGATAGATGCTTAATGGGCCACGTGGTTTGGCACCATAGATAAGTTCAAAAGGAGAGAAACCTGTACTAGCATGTGGCACCTCGCGATAAGCAAAGAGAATAGCAGATAAATATACGTCCCAGTTGTTGGGGTGCTCTTGCGTGACTTTAGCAAGCATATGCTTTAAATCCCCGTTAAATTTTTCTATAATTCCACTAGAGTGAGGATGGTACGGGGAATTGAAACATTGCTTCACTCCTAGCATTTTGGTGAAAGCTTGAGTAGATGCGGCGATGAACTGACTTCCCCTATCTGATTGGATAGTGTCTGGAAATCCTATCCGTGAAAATATATGGAAGAAAACTTCCATTATGTCATTGGCAGTTATGTTCTTTAGCGGAATCGTTTCAGGCCAGCGGCTACATTGATCAATAATAGTTAATATATATCTATTCCCTCTTGTTGTAATCTGATTAAGAGGGCCCACTATGTCGACAGATATTTTCTCAAAAGGTCGACTGGCTAAGTCAGTAACTTGTAACTTTGCCTGTGGGTTTTTTCCTTTCTTTACAAGTTTTTGGCAGATGTCACAACTCCTGCAATATTGCTTAATATCATTGCAGAATTTGGGCCAATAAAACTGTAATAATAATCTTGATCTGGTCTTAGCGTATGCCATATGCCCTGCAAGAGGTATATCATGGGCAAGATGTAAGGCTTGCTTACGATACTCAATTGGCAAAACAGTTTGCTCTGTTGTGGTGTCACCTCTGGTATAATACCTGGTGAGGATACAATTTTTCAAAGCAAAATGCCATCTTGCATTTTTGGTTAACTTTGGCTTTTTGCCGATCAGATTAAAATATTTTGACAATGAAGGATCAGCCTTTTGGGCTGTTACAAAAGTCTCCTTCATGGTTTTAGGAGGTAGTAATACTGGGCTAAGCATTTCTATAGCCTCAGTTTGATTAATTTCATCTTGCATTCTAGCAGTAGATCTAGTTACTGCGTTCACACATTCAATGATATCAGATGGTGATTAAACAGTGTTATCAATGATGTCATGAGATCTTAGTGCTACATTAGCTACCATACATTCATTATGTGGTACAACAGTATCAATGATGACATTTGATGGTGATGTTGTGATCTCATTAATGCAAAGAGAAATTATGTCATGAGGCATATCATTCACCTCTGGTAAATTTCCAATTATAATATCACACACCGGGTTTGTTAATGCTGCGCATTTTACTTTCCCAGTGAGGAAAGGTGTTTGAATATATGCCCATGCTAGTGGGTACTTTTCAATATTGCCAGAGAATGTTCTGCATGTTACGTGCCTGCCTGTATAGTCTGTAGGCATTATGAACGTTCTCTTCAGTCCAATCAGTGAACTTCCCGTGTCCCGAAGGACTGTAGCAGGCTTGCCATTCACATATCCTTGATGGATGTTTATTCTGCCTTTGGAATCTACTACCAAATTAGCTTCTTCATTGGCAATAGGGATGGAGTGGCCGCATGTTAAAATACCATCTTCATAAAAGGTATTACAAACAGTACATTTATTTGCGTTAAACATATCAAAAGCCTGTGCTGAGTTCACAGGGTGTTTCTCTGATTGTTCTTCATCAGATGATGAACTATCAAATAAGGCGGCATTGGCTTTCTTGGTCATTTGCCTACCTTTACAATCATGGCGATAATGTCCATACGCCTTACAGAGGAAACATTTACGCAAATTTCTAAAGGATTTACGCTCCTTATCGTGTCTGTTTACAATGTTCTTTAAATATGTAAGATATGCGGGGTTCTTGTCGCACATCTCACCTTGATGATGTGAAATTTTACAATAGTTACAATGGTTGTACTTCTCAGATGTAGGCTTATAAGGTTTTTGCCTACTATAGGGTTTGTCATAGTTAGCCGCTGCTACAAAATTGGTTTCAGTAGCTTCACTGGCAAAACAATGTTTGTTGGCTGTGTAATAAGCCGAACCACGCCTCTCAATCTGCTCTACACTCGTACATTCATTCTCTTGCAAAAATTTTGAAAATGCTGATGGAATGGATGAAATGACTTTATCTCTAATGATAAGGTCTTCTAACTTTTGATAGTTCTTATCAATTTTAGCTGCTGAAGTCCATTTGGAAAATATATCTCGGACTAAGCAGAGGTAGTCAGAGAACGTTTGAGTCGGTTTGGGGCTCAACTTGCTGAATTGTTCTCTGTAACCTGCCTCATCTAACATAAAATGTGCCATAATCTTTGATTTTAGATAATGGTAATCTATCCTGAGGTCTTTGGGGATAGTCTCTATGACTTTCAGAGGCTCCCCTGATAAACTTCTCATATAAATTATATTCCATTCAGACAATGGGACCTGGTAATGGTCCATTAACGTCTCAAAATTTTGGGTGAAGGCTGCAATGCAGTCACCCGAGGTATAATTTCTTACGATACCTTGATATTTCTTGTACTGGTTTTCTTTCTCCAGTCTCTCAGATTTCTTGGACTCTTTGTTTATGGCAGTCTCAGTATCAAGTTGTTTGATTTTTAGTTGCAATTCCAGCTCTTCCCGCTTACTTTGAGCTGCTATCTCTGCCTTTTTCAGTTCGACATCTAACTCTGCTTGTTTTGTCTTTGCAGCCAGTTCTAGTTCTGTCTGTTTTGCTGCAGTTGCTGCCTCTGCTTGCTTTAAGGCTGTTTCTGCCTCTACTTGCTTTAAGGCTGTTTCTGCCTCTACTTGCTTGGCAGCTCTTTCAGCCGCTCTTTCATCGCGTTCATTAGCTTTCTCACGAAGGTGTTCAGCGTATTTAGTCTCACTCCACTTCGTTAGCTCATCACCTGTTAACTTTAACTTTAACCCCATATCGATGAAATCATTTAATGACGACATGATGGAAAATGCAAATGAAATATCAGACACACAATTTGTTACAAGTTGTTAGTAACGTGAACAATTTACAATTGTGTTCTATTTGCAATATGTGCCTAAATTTGCATCCGAAAGTATATAGAAAGAAAAATATACTCAAGTGTCCTGGATGCGGTGAAGAACGGTTGAAATTCGGACTAGGAACTGTAGGGTCGCTACGTCAAAACGCAAATGACCTCTACGGGCAAGGGTTTCAGATGGCACAGAAAACCTGCTTTGTTTTTGGAGGAAATAAATTAACGCCTGTTTGATGTGGTGTGTATGCTTGTCACTAAGTTTTGGTTAGGTTTGTATGGCGTTGAGTGTAATTGTAGGTCGTAATGTTGTCCGTCAACAATTTTTTTTTTCAAAATCACAAGTCACTTTCTTTCCGAAACTTTCTGCTTTCCACAATTCACTTTACAAAGACAATCTAACTATATCTGAACACTTTATAACATTGATGACACATCACTTACATCAAGATGACATTCAGTAAGGACATAGACATCAAGTTTACAAGATGGCGACAAGGTCACAATGGCGGCAACTTCACAATGTCGACAAGGTCAAAACGGTGACAAGTTTCACAATCACAAATGTTTTACACGTTTACAAGATCAAACAATATGTATGTACTATACGTTCACATTTAGTCTTCATGTTTAAACAATGTAATAATATATATCAAAATGAGCCTTCACAGTCACATTTAAATGTACTCTAGAGTTGGACAAAAAATTTCTAAGTTCACAAATCTAGGTTTTAAATGTTAATTACTTAAACCACGTTCATTTTCCAGCCGGACGAATTCCCCCACGTCCACACATGTCAGGGTCTTAAACCTGGCTCGTTAACCTAACACATGTGAGACAGTACAAATACAACGTGATTTGACTTGAGACTCAACGACACGAAGTTTCGATGGATTTATTTACAGATCACGATCTAGAGACGATCATCACAATACATAAGTTATAACAATACACTTACAAGCAACCCACAGCTTACAATCAGTCTCACAAGATATACAAGCACTCGACTTTCGGGCCACAGAACTACACAAGCCTTTCTCCCATCATACGTCCAGTCGAGTCCGAGTCCCAGAGCTGTCTGGCTATTTCTCGCAACGCGCCTGCCCACCTGAAGTGGCTTCACGAGGCCTGCGTGCGTCCTGCTTTGTCCTTGCCTGACCGCTGGCTGTCTCGTCAGCCGGCAACCTCGCAGGCAGGTAACTAATACTCGCCTGGCGGGCGTAACGATGTTACAGCATCCCCGCTAGGGACTATTCGCCTGGCGGGCGTAACGATGTCCCCGCATCTCTGCTGGCACTACTTTAGACTCTGACAAATATGCTATGAGGCTGTGTGAGTATCGGACGGGAAAGGCACTAGATCCCATGGTTAATTTACCTGTGGAAGAAAGAAACAATTATACTATTCTGCGTCAACGCTTGCTTACAAAGTTCCAACTAACTGAGCATGGATACAGAACAAAGTTCAAACAATTAGTGCCAGAGACAAATCAGGATTTACAGATTTTGTCAATACAGTAAAGAACACATTTAATAAATAGATGGAGCTTGCAGACGTTGGGAAAGATTTTAATCGATTAGTGGATATGATGCTAAGAGACAAGGTATTATCGTCGTCAATACAAATTTAATGGCTTTCTTTGAAGAACGTAAACCAAAGGACATAGACACAATGTCCCAGTTAGGGCAAAACTACATGCACTGCACATCCAAACAGTTCTATTGGTAGACAAATTGATAAGGAAATATTCTGTGCAGCGTATACTAAACAGGATCAGAATCCAGGGATCAAACCAAGATAAAAAAAAAAGTGTGGACTCAGCATTGAGATATTATCAGCAAGAACCTCAAGACAATGGTTTCTGTGGCAACCATTTTAGCACATCAGGACGTTACCCATACCACAGGGGGAATTTTCAGAGATGTCCAAATAGTTATGCCGGATGTTGGAATTGTGGGAGCTGGAGACACAAGGCAGCACAGTGCGATGTACAATCATCCAGTGGGCCAACGAATAACAGGAAAAAGGAGATCATTTATTTAAAATGTGGAGGGACCGGGCACGTTAGCTATCAATGTACGATGGGGGAAACGGAGCACTCAAATGTAGCGCAAGTGATAGAGACGATTAATAACGAGAATTGTATTGGATGCAAACCTCTGTTTGAAAAGACGGTCAGTTGGTCTTAATGTGCGGTCACACAGTTAAAGCAGGATCAGCAGTGCATGCAGGAGGAAGACTGAAGCTGCACCATGGATTTGTCAATGATAGGCCAGCGTTAACAATTAGGGATTCCGGATGTACCACGATCGGGATTAGAAAAAGTTTGGTAGATCCCTCGGATTACACAGGGAAAAGGATTAGATGTATAACATTTAACATTATAGTAGAATTTTATCCACTGACCGTGATTACAGTGGTAACACCATATATCACAGGAAGAGTGACAGCGTGTGTTCTGGACTCACCAGTGGCAGATCTCTTCATTGGAAATGTGCCACGAGTTAAAGAGTGTACAGAAGAGGAAGTGGTTCATTGGGACCATAAACTTAGTCTAAGCACTAACGAGGTAGTTACCAAAAGAAAACCTAGATTAGAGAGTATAGCTGAACTAGAAGAGGCACTTGAAGTTGATAACCAAACAGGGATTGAGGACAAGGATAGGACAACTGAGCAGGTGAGAATGGATATCAAACATAGCTTTAGTGACTCCCAGACACAATGTACTACCCTGGACAAATGTTTCCAAGGTTGTAGTAAAGTGGAACATAGGCAATCAAAGAAGGGTAGAGGGTGCTTTGAAAGGAAGAACAATGTTCTCACTCACCGGTTTTCAGAGGGCGGAACTGGACGTGGGCAAGTAGTAGTACCTATAGCACACAGAGACTAATATACAAGAACAGCTCAGGATATTGCATGTGCAGGGCACATAGGAATAAGGCGTACGCAGCAGAGAGCAGGGAGCCAGGTATATTGGCCTGGATTTAATAAAGAGGTCAAACTAAACAGAGACTCCAGTGTAACGGTGCAAGATGCAGATAGGAAAGTTAAGTCAGTTCAAAAGAGAGCTAACAACATTACTGACCCAGGGTTAGGGATAGCAAATAGATGTTTTAAATATATAGGGACCATGAGGCATGGGTACATGAAGGGTAGACGCATCATCGACAGGAATCGGCAGATGTATGATGCAAGAAAAGAACCACCTGATAGAGGGCCGGTACACAAATAGTTTGTGTGTTCTTGAAGATATTAATAGACCTGAGGGTACACAAATATAATGTTTTTCTATGATATGTTGATTATTATGCGATGTTTTAGCTCATGCATTGGTACGCAAGATGGAAAGTTGGTTGTATTGATGTGTAGGGAATATGGGAGGTTACTATGTTTATTCGATGTATTATTTAGTGTGGTAGCTAGAGTGAGATGGAGTCATACTTACGGCTACCCAGGCAATGTGTCTAGGTATTAGTCTCTCATCATTGGAAAACGATGTTTTCTTTTGAGGAGGGGGTAGTGACACATGCCTGGGTTCACTATCAGTAAGATCAGTGTCCTGGATAGCAATGGTACACATAAACAAGTTCACCAGGTAAAATAGGGCCGGGTAGTAAGTCTCTCGGAGGGGGCAAATGAGAAGACAGTGATTTAAGGGGTAGTTGAGGAGAAGTCAGCTGGCTAGTGTAAATTGTGGGGAAACAGTTTGAGCTGTGGGGTAGTGTGTGTGGAGCCTAGGGAGGGCTGCAAGAATGGTTAAAAAGACAGTGACAAACAGTGTAGGGGACAGTTGAAGTTGAGACTGAGAGAGGGTCGAATCGTTTTAGAAAGTTGATCATAGGGAACCGACAGGAGAGTTCGGCAGTCCGGGAAATTGAAGGATAGCGGAGTTTAGGAGAGAACTCCGAGCTGTAGTTTTCAGTGATAGGAATTCTGAGACTAAGGATTAAAGACTGAGCCCGGTTATCAGCAGACATAGTGAATTCAAGCCTAGCCCTTGAGAGAGTCGGATAGTTAACGGAGGCTTAGATCCAGTGTGGGTTGGATCGAGTGAATTCAGGCCGGGAAGAGCGGCTAGTAGTCCAACTGTCGTAGTGGATGAGATTAAGTAGGCCTTGAGAAGGCAGCATTATGTGAGTTATAAGTTGTGAGGAAGATATATTCTTAGAGAATTAGTGTTCCCGGATTTATGTGTTGTGTGTCCGTGTTCATTCACAATTAAAGGATATTATGTGCGCAAACTTACTCTTGTTCACTGACTCGCGGGTGTGTGCTATATTGGTGACTTGTGGTGTGAGATAGGTGGCAAGCTCAGCTTCCACTCAGCAGTGAGAGAGTAGAATCATAAGACCCTAGACAACGACAAATCTCATTCTAGTGCAAAAAGAGTTTGTGTCATCAACATTTTAGTCCAAATGACCGGTGATGGGGTTGAACGCGCTACCTCGGCTGCAGCACACTGGATGTTTAAAAAGAATCGCTCTTTTCCAATTAGCCATGCTGACCTCACACAAAGGGGTAAATAATTGACAATACCTGTGCCTCTGTCCAGTTAACGGCTTTGTCTCCGTAACGATAACAGTTTCCTTGGAAGGATGCCCAGTATGGGGGACATCCAAAGCTCACACCTAAAATATAACAGGTTGATGACATTATAACAATATAACGCGTTGATGGAATTGTAAAATGTAATGAGTTGATGGAATTATAAAATATAACACGTTGATGGAATTATAACATATAACACGTTGTTGGAATTATGAAATATTACGCGCGTTGGTGGAATTATAAAATATAACGAGTTGATGCAATTATAAAATATAACGAGTTGGCGGAATTATAAAATATAATGCGTTGATTAATTTATAAAATGTTGAAGAAATTATACATTTTAACACGTTCATAGAAATATAAAATATAACACATTGATTGATTTATAAATTGTAAATTCTAAAGTGTAACACGTTTTTTGGAATTATAAAGTACAATACATTGATGAAATTATAAAATACATTACGTTTATAGAATTATCAACTTTCTCATGTGAATCTATACATCTATAAATCGATATAGCTTTTCTAGTGCAGACATGGGCAAATAGTGAGATCTTCAAAGAAATAAAAGTGTTAATGTGTTGTTGTTTTTTCAGTGTCGAAATAGCCGCATTGACAGTCTGTGAAGCCTGCTGTCCGTTTCACCATTCTCTCTGTACCAATGTCTCCGATTCCCATTCAATTGAGCCAGAGATGTTCATGTAGCCAATGTATCTGTCGCCATCTTGACGGACATGTTCCACTGTTTCCTTGCCTTTTCCAGCAGTACACATATCTGTTTGTCTCATTTTCATTAAGAAAATTATCATGCAACCTGCTCTTTGAAAACAGTTTCATGCGTCAGTTTATGTTTTATGTTTTTGTGACTCGCAGTTTGAACTAATAGTTTAAAACAATTATTTATAATTTGTTTGTATTTCCTCATATCTTTCTGGCCATTGGTTGGAGTGTGTTGACAACGATTTAAATGGTTTAAAAAAGAACGGGCATCAACCTCATGGCACCAGGTTTTATCCCATATGGCTCGGTCTCTTACTGTAGGGATGTCCTAGATCCGGAACATTGGTACCAGCAAAATGTCCGGGAGACACGGCTATCGACGTGATATTGGCTACATGACCCATCGTGCGCCAATTGGTTTTAAAAGACGTGGTTAACATCACTTACTGATGACGCCTGATGGCAAGAAAGGAGCTTCCTATAATTTATCTTTACTTGACTATCTGGTATATTGTCAGAAACACAATTGTACTTTCTACAAAGCGATAGAGGTGATTATGTTGACAAGCCCCTAACCGGTGTTCTTATAGATTTTTTTGTGTCTGATGTTTCCATAACCTTCATTAGATGAAGTACGATCAGCAATGGATTGGGGAATCACCTTGGCAGTTTATCAGCAGAACTAACTTGTGCAGGCCTAGTATCAGATCTTAGATATGACTGAGCTACCGTATCACGTTAGATGGGACTACCTGCTTTCTGTTAGCGCCGAATGTTGGGCGGCGCTCACCATATCCGACACTCCAGATTGTGCTAACTGCTTTGGGTGGAAGAGCGCAACTGGGAGGGTACAAGCCTTATCCTGGTGCGAGAAAATATAACTTAAGACTAAATGCCATGGCGGGGCAGACCAGACCCTAAGCCTTGGTTGGATACTGGTCTAGGGTGGAAGCTCCGACAGGTGGACAGTTAGAGTATTACTTTGCTGATCCGAAGCTTCTCTAGCTGATCTTGTTCCAGATGTATTGGCGTTACCTTTCCTCTGGAGTGAACTAGACAGGTTTCAGACAGGGCAGATTAGCCAGGGACCATTCTTCAACGTGGAAAGCATTTTACAAAAATACAGAGAGCATAATTTAAATCTTCACACTTGCTTCTCGAACTATAGGCTAGAAAGGTCTTCGACAATGTTCAGCGTCAGAATCTGTGTAACTTTATGAACGATTTGGGGATTCTAATAATATATAGAAAAAAATGGAAGATAATAGGGAAACAAAACTCGCTTACACTCAGGAAATAAATGACCGTAGACCCCGAGGTAGACCAAGAAGACGGTTAAGAGATAATATATATACAGACCTACAAGCACTTGGAATCAACGACTGGCAAGAGAAGGTCAACCAGAGAGACGAATGGCGACGGATTGTATCTGCAGCAAAGAACCTCAATGGCTCGGAACGCTGAAGAATAATAATAATAATATATGCTCATTTTAATAAAATCATTATATCAAGAACAACATGCAGCTATTAGAGTGTGCAGTGAAACAACACACTGATTTTAGGGACAAAGGGGAGTAAGACAAGACTGAATTGTCTTCCCATACATGTTCAAATTATATGTAGAGAATGGAATATTGTCAAACATGGTGAAACTAGTGACACCTTTGATACATTTATAATTGGTAAAAATCAAAATTTAGAACTCAAATATGCTGATGGCACTGTCATTCTTTCAAATAGAGGGATTAAATATTGAGCACAACCCACTACTGGCAACGCTGATCGTATTCTGGTATGAACCTAAGACCTATCCACGTCAAATAGAGGGTTGATTGTAAGAGTTAATGATTTCTGTCAAAAGACACAGTGAGGATCAACATTTTGTTTTTCTGAACTTATAAAAATAATGTCCACAGACCAAACCACATGTCAACTAAATCATAATCAACCATGAAGAAAATGACAATGTCACCGACTTTGAATATATGGGCTTTCATAACAAGCAACAGTGGGGACCACTGAAAGATAGCCAGATGGATACGTAAGATAGCAAGGCGCAGGTTAAACAGTTTACAGAACCAGCAGCCCCATACCATCGAACATAAAAAAGTAACACATGGGTCTCCGTGACGAAGTGGTTAAGCCACCAGCCTCGCACTCCGAAGGTTGTGGGTTCGATTCCGGACTACGTCATTCGGTTCACGAGTGCAATTTTCACGGAGATTCCCGGGGGACTTCTCTGGAGCCACGGAGTTCGCGCTTGGTGCGATGCTTTCAGCGGGCCGTCATGTGGAAATAAACCGAGCCACGTGTTTTAAATGCGGTGCAATGAAGTCGATCTCACGTTTTTAAACCCTGACAAAATTAAAGTAACATGTTTGAGAACATGCTACTCTCCTGCTGTAATGTGCGAATGTGAACGGTGAACCATGTCACAATCACTTCAAAATAAAATTGGTGCTTTTGAACTAAAATGTTATATTCAAATCCTTAGGATCGCCTTGACCAAGATGAAGAATAAATGAACCATGAACTATGGTATAATCACTAGAGAAGAAAATTCGCTACTTTTGAACTAAAAGTTTATGTAAAATTTCCTAGGATCCCTTGATCAAACCGAAAAAAAAAATGCTGACATTCTACAAGATCTAAACATCAAAGAAATATGACTCATAAACAACATCATATCTCGGATACTGAAATACTTTGGCCAGACTAAACGCTAGAATGAATGAAAAGAACAGTAATGAAACGAATAATTACAAGGAAAAGAGGCAGGCGCAACCAGCACGTAGATGAGCATAGTACATTCAAGACACCATTTGGCATGAAAGTCAACGAGACAGGGGAACTAACCAAGGAACGAGTATCTTTTCGGAGGCATCGACTATCTGCGAGGTTCTGCTACATTATGATCAATTTGATTTCAATGAGTGATCACAGACAGTGGGATCAACAGATTGTGCTCCATCCATCATGTGCCATATCGATAAGCGTGGGCGTTCATGTTTTGTCATCTCACTCGATCACCAGAGTCGAGGAAAAACTCCGTGTTTCTGTCTCGACCATGCCAAGGGGCCAAGCCATCCAGGTATTTAATTCTCGGTCTTTCCCTTGGTCTCTTCCCGTCGATCTTGCCGGTGGTCACCAAGTTCTCCAATTCATTTCTTCTCATAACATGTCCACCATTTTGACTGTCTACGTCTAATCTAATCAGTTTACGATCTTCATTTGCTTCTTGAAGGATTTCTTCATTGGTTTTTCTGACTGTCCATGGTATCCTTTGCATTTTCCCCAGAAACCACATTTCCACAGCCATCAGCTGTTTTCTTTCAGCTTGTCTGCTCATTGTCCAAGCTTCACATACATTAAAAAAGTGCAGGTTCTATGTAGCACTTCAACACCTTGTGCTGCGTACATTAAAAGGCAGAAGAACAAATGGTTCGGCAGTCTCGCTAAAACGTAACACTATCAACTATCAGGACTTGTGCTACATCAAAGAAGATCTGTTACGAGAGCAAGAGGACACATGAGAACCCATTTCACGCTAGAACTATTCCTGCCCACGACGCTTGACGGCAAAAGTGAAAGATGCTGCTGATGATAATGATGATGAGTAATCAAGTAACACTATAAGCATGTAATGACTTAATGTTTGTTTGTCAGTCCTTAATTTATGGTAATCTATAAGGTAATAATACCAGCGGTAATAACAGAATCCATAAACCACAGACAAAGAATTTAAATTACATAAAACATTAATTTACCTAAAATAATCACCGCAACAAACAAGAGGCTTGCTAGATGCTTCATTCTATAACTACAGCAAATTGTAACACCGATGTCACGTCAACAAATTCGAGTTCAACTTATGTCAGCTTTCGTCTGTGACATAAGCTTTATATAGCATATTGTGCTGTTTGAGTGTTCAGCGTTTCATAACATGTTTGAGTAAGGGAAACAAATGTCATATTCACATCCAAGGCAACACTTGTCTTATTCTTTCTTGTTCTGCCTTGTTCTTCCGTGCTCTTCTACAACAACAACAACAACAACAAAAACAACAACAACAACAACAACAACTACTACTACTACTACTACTACTACTACTACTACTACTACTACTACTACTACTACTACTACTACTACTACTACTACTACTACTACTACTACTACTACTACTACTACTACTTCTATTACTACTACTACTACTACTACTACTACTACTACTATTACTACACCTTTTACTACTACTACTACTACTACTACTACTACTACTACTACTACTACTACTACTACTACTACTACTACTACTACTACTACTATTACTACCACCTTTACTTCTACTACTACTACTACTACTACTACTAGTACTATTATTACTACTACTACTACTACTACTACTACTACTACTACTACTACTACTACTACTACTACTACTACTACTACTACTACTACTACTTCTACTACTACTACTACTACTACCTTTACTACTACTACTACTACTACTACTACTACTACTACTACTACTACTACTACTACTACTACTACTACTACTATTACTACTACTACTACTACTACTACTACTACTACTACTACTATTACTACTACTACTACTACTACTACTACTACTACTACTATTACTACTACTACTACACTTCGTGTCCTTGTTTTTGTTGTTCTTCTTATTCTTGTTGTTGTTGTTGTTGTTCTAATTCTTATTTTTCGTTTTCTTCTTCTTCTTCGTCTTCTTCTTCTCCTTCTCCATTTCACTGCCTTCATTTGCCTTGGTGAAGCGTTGGGGTGAGATGTAAGGACAGCGCTCTTTCCAATGAGCTTTGTAGGAAGGTTGGTCTTTATTTCTCTAAGATTGTTCTTGATACCTTCACTCCATCTTCATTTCTCTAAGATTGTTCTTGATACCATCACTCCATCTTCATTTCTCTAAGATTGTTCTTGATACCATCAATCCATCTTCATTTCTCTAAGATTGTTCTTGATACCATCACTCCATCTTCATTTCTCTAAGATTGTTCTTGATACCATCACTCCATCTTCATTTCTCTAAGATTGTTCTTGATACCATCACTCCATCTTCAGCGTGATCTTTCCCTTAGCCCTGTACCCATCATATGTGGCCTGTCTGGCTGTTTGTGGCATGTGGTACCGGGACAAGCTTATAAGATGGCCAACTCATTTAATCTGTTGTTCTTTAATAAATTGCATGATTGGTTTCACACCCAGTCATTTTCTAATTTCCTCTTTCCTATTTCTATCTCTCGCAGTTATCCTCGTAAATCTTCTAAGACTTTTCTGTCTGTTGTTATTATCAGCACTACTTAGTTGTTGTAAGCGTTCGTATTTGACATTGGTATCATAATGTCGGACGAAAAAAATAGTTCTTCTGATATTTACTTTAGCACTTATAGGTATCTGTCTATGCGCTAGAAGTCGCGCTAGTTGTCCCATTATCTGATTTGTATTTGCACAACGTATCCTAATTGCTCTATCTACCTGCCTTTTTACTTTTCATTTTTTAATATTCTTTTTTTCATAAAGTATTTACAGGACATTGCAGTCAAGACAAGCATGTTTCAGCTGCTGTTGATGTCTTGGAACGTTTTACGCAGTAGTTTGCCATTGCTTTCTGAACGACCGGCTCACATACCTTTCCTTAAGAAACCAACGCGACGCGATCCTCTGCCGAATCTCGCGAATCTTTGTTTCGTACGTAGGTTTACGATATTACAAACGCGTCCTTAACACCTTGGCCAGGGAGACATGTATACACCTGCTTACATATGGTTATTAAGTCTTCATTTCCTATTGCGGCACTTTGGCGAAGGAGTCATTCATTTCAAAATGCTTACATGGTTTGGCCGTGCAGTACGCCATGATGCCTTTTTGAGAAACAATCCCCAGGAATCACGTGAAGGCCAACTGACACGTGGAAGACACAAGAAAACCAGTACTGATCAACTTAAAGCCTGTAGTTTTACCATATCTGCACGTTTCGCTCATCGAAGGGAGATTTGGCTTTAATCTATAAACGCTTCCAAAGTGGCAGCTCGGGGTGATGGTGGGGTCGTTGAGACAAATAAGGAGGAAGATGACGCAGGTTAGAGAGAGAGAGAGAGAGAGAGAGAGAGAGAGAGAGAGAGAGAGAGAGAGAGAGAGAGAGAGAGAGAGAACTTAAAGGGTATAACCCCGGGGTGAGGAGGAGGAAGAAGACTCTCCACATATCTCGGTCTTTGGTTTTCAGGATCAACTCTGCTGATGATATTCCTCCATGCAACCGTCCCAATCCATTCAGCATAATTTCTCTTGGTCTGCCTCTGCCTCTCTTCTCTCGATTTCTCCCGGTGTCACGATTTTCTTCAATGCCTCTCTTCTCATCACATGACCAAAAAAAGCTGTTTGTCTCTTTATTATTGTTGTATATAATGTTCTCATTCAGGCAGTCGTTATTTGCTTTGGCAGTCCAAGGAATTCGAAACATTCGTCTCAGGAACCACATCTCTGTTGCTTCCAAGTTCTTCCTAATTTGTTCATTTACTTTCCATGATTCACCGAAGAAATTTTGCAGCAATAGAGGCAACGGGTATTTGGAAAAGTATTAATATTTGCTGTCAGTATCCTTGTATAGAGGCAGAAGGAGACAAGACAGAAGTATCTAGAGACATGCGGTATGGAATAAATAAAGTGGATGAGTGGTGCTGGGAAATAGACTCTGTCGTCAACCCTGACAAGGCACCCATACTATGGATTAACTGAACAACATGAATGTCAAACAAGAGGTACCATAGCACACCAAATGGTGGCATGATTACTAGAGAGAACACACTGAAGTACTAGTTGCCATGAGTCGGAGTTGAAGAATATCAAGTGATAGTAACATAGATAAATTATACAGTAAGAGTGAGGATTAATCACGGATAGCCAGAGGAAAAGATACACAGGTAGACGGCTGAAGATAGTAACCAATGAAAGAGTGAGGGGCAGGCCACGTGATGTGTTGGGCGAACAATCAGCGGACAGTGGGAAAATTCAGTCTGCCGGGAGAGACAGCCATGTACACAGCATAGAACTTACAAAAACAGCATTCCAATATGAAGATGTGGACAGAAATTCGACTATGCCAGGAAACCAACGATTTAACAACAGGGAAAGAGCGACATAGTTGATGAGCCCATTGTCCAGAAAGCGAGATGGTTAGTACACCCGCCATGCGCTTGAACACACTACCGCACGGAGGCGAGGCTAGCGGTGTAGCTAAGCGGGCTGAGGGCCGGTAGTGAACGAGTACTGCGAGTTGTAAGTAGGATTTGCTAGAGTGAACTTGTTGAACTTGTTGCTATATGACAACATAATAAGGTTAGAAAAGGGACATAATCCCAAGAGTACACTATGGCATACGGTAATACCATTATCTGGAAATCCATGTTCCATATAAGCTACACAAAGAGTTAATACTCTGGAGTACTGACCAGGATAACAACAAGTCAATAGAAACAGCTTAACATATGTCATTGTTGTAATATACTATAATATATATATATATATATATATATATATATATATATATATGTGTGTGTGTGTGTGTGTGTTGTGTGTGTGTGTGTGTGTGTGTGTGTGTGCGTGTGTGTGTGTGTGTGTGCATTCTTACTGATTTCAGACATGTATAGTGTGAAAGGGATTGAGCGAAAGAAAGAAGGTCAAACTAGACCGGGTGATGTACCTGTTCTAGTTGACGAATGGGGCCGAGATAACCGAACTCTAGGGAACAATGATAGCCTCAAGCGTAGAAGATACACTAGCGGTACCAGAAGAAGGGAGGCAACAGTCAAAGAAGACAGATACCAGCCACAGCCAACTAAGGAAGGAATAATTAACATCATTCATCAACACTGAATAAAATAAACTCATTAAACATACATATAGATGGGAACATCATTGTATTGTCATTTAGGTACAAACAGAAACAGCATTGCATTGGTATATTCATATGAACATCAGTCACATTATCATAGCGAGTATTGTACCATTATTGATTATACCTATTACCATATTAATAAAATCACCTAGAGATAAAACCTTCGTGCATTTCCCACAGAATAAACAGAATGAAGTGAGGGTGAAGATAAATGAGGGAGTTCATAGAGACAATAACAATAAAGGACATCAGCTAAAAAGAAGAACACAGTGGGTCAAAAACCACTACACGTAATAAATATGGCACACAAAGGCTAACAGAGAAAGAAGAAGAAACTAGCTGAGACACAAACCATCATGGAACAAAAGAGATACAACGGAGCGAAAGAGTAAATGAGAGTTGTAATATACCAACATGAAACTGAAATCGTCTATGTACAGTGATTTTTATCGGGTTATCGATGATATGCTCATATTCAAGAGATAGTTGAATCTTGTAATTTTAATTGTAATAGTACATATGTTTGCAATGTTGTATACCCATGCAGGGTCTTATGGCAAGGTGGTAGAATTGAGATATATACAGATACAAATGATAGAAGTTAGAATAGGACTAGAGATAGTTAAGCGAGAGAATGTGCACGGAAAGACTGAGAATATGAATTTATGCGAATGAGAGTCAAAAGAACATTTAATCTAAAGAGAGAGAGAGAGAGAGAGAGAGAGAGAGAGAGAGAGAGAGAGAGAGAGAGAGAGAGAGAGAGAGAGAGAGAGAGAGAGACCATAGTATGAATGAAGATGAAAGAAGAACATAAGGAGAATTTTAACATACCTTGGTATGAAGGTAGATGCACATAAGTAACATGGTATCGCTAAGAGTACAAAGTAAAATGCATTAGGAAGAATACCATAAACAGACATAATGTAAATGAAGAGAATAGGGTCAGTCAAAGGACATAAGCGAAGTTAATAGGAAAGAGTATCTTATTGCAGCCGACCCACACACATCTTGACAAGACTAATACAAGAGTCATACAGTCACAAGCACCGAAGAGATCCACTGTCGTAGCATATGTCGTTCATGAGGAAGTCAAGGGCTTAAGTAAGATTTCTGAAATACACACGTTCCTGCACCCAGGGCGTAATGGCTTGGAGAAGGGTGTCAGTTGCTCATACTGAGGTATGAATGAGGAACCATATTGGAATGTCCGGAGTGGGGCTTTGGGATAAATCTTGTCAAAATCGTGTCGTGCTCAAAGCTTTGAACTGATGAGGTTTGTTAAACAGATACTAAACATATGGTAAGCGACCTTGGGAGAGGATGGAAGGGTAGTGGTATCATTCTAATCCCGGATATACTACTACAGCATTCATATACTTTGCTAGCATTCAATATGGCATTGAGGTGGTGTATAGACGGGTGAATTGCCAATGTCGGAATTTACACTAAGCAAGTCCTTTCTTCACCTTCACATGGGTCACTTCTGGGCTGATACTGATCTGACGAATGAAGGGAAGAGTACCGACCATGACCTCTGCTGTAATGTAGTCAGCCTAAGACTCAAACTTTTCACGCTGCGAGACTGCAACAAAGTAACAGGTATGCCCCGCGATGATTACAGATAATCAGAACATCCACTGACCGAGGAGAACACTGGGCATACCCGCAGTTGTCATATTGTGGTTCGGTCAAGATATTTCTTATCCGGGATGAGTCTATTTAGTCTTGCGGGATAGACCAGGCCATTAGCAGTCCCCAGTTCTCAAAATCCCATAGAGTGAACAACTGGCATTGACGACATTCAACAACAACAACAACAATAGCAGAAACAACTAGATGAATAATGTCAATCCTTGCTCGTCGTCGTTGTTGTGATTTAAAAGTGATAGTTTCATATTACGCTATTTCCACTAATTTCAATTGTCAAGTTGTCTGGCGTGTTGTTTGATTAACGCTTGTGAGTTATTTCTCATATCATATTCTCAGTACCCTATTGTTTTAGTTTTTTTTTTTTTTTTTGCTTATTGAATCCTGTTTATGGCATGAGTTTAAAAAACAAAATCAACCGCAACAATTTATGTACGTGCCGTAGCATATATAGGATTTCACCATTGCTAATTGTTGTCTTGTTTATATTAGCAGCCTTGGTGTACATTGCATGATGCTAACACCTGCTGATGCTCTTGCATACTGACAGCTGTGGCCAGAGTGTGATAGAGCAGTAACTACATGTTCGAGATCTTCCAATCCCGTATTATGGAGGTGATGTGGCTATGAGGTATGGCGACCAAATCTACACAGAAACATATGGTAGAAATCACGGCGTGAATATTTGCATAATAAAACAGACAATACTAACATCACCATCGTCGGGTGCCATGTCAACCGACACAGGCGATCATGTTCCTCACACAAACATTTGTTTTCTGTGTTATCTATAATGTCAGCCACTACTCATGTCCCATGCTACTGAAACTAGAAGATGTTATAAGCGTCAGTGACACCACGGTAGTGAATGCGCCGCTTTGTCTTCCCAGAAAATGAAGCAAGAAATTAAGACGACACGTTGCTCACTCCTTGGCAATTGGAAATAAAAAGAGGACAGATTGAAAAGACCGCTAGCCAGGCCAAAATTCATAATTAGTAATTCTATAGACAAAAACTATATTTGTATCATATTATGATTCCCAGAAAGGCACACATTGATTCTCGGTGATGTTACAGAGTTCGTACACTGCATTGAGGCTCTCCTTGTGTGATCTGCGAGAGGAGTCTGACTTTTAATCCACATTAACTCTAGCAAACAAGTTAAACATTACGATCGACAGGAGTGTGTTGCGATTGCTTAGTATATTCTGCATAGGATGATATAGAGCTACACACAACAGTTGAATCAATACAGCTATCTCAGAACACAGTGTCTGACGTGAGATGCTTTGTAGAGAATATAACTACAATCTCCATGGCCAACGTAGCCTTTTGACATTTGAATAACACTCACAAAAACACATGTGTCAATAATAGGGACAAAAAGAGTGTTGACGTGCTAAAGTAGTCAAGTAATGGACCCTTTGAAACACCGTAAGTTGCAGTAGGCATATGGTGCTAAACCCACATTCTTATACACCAATTGACAGTGGGTATATGGTGCTAAACCCATATTTTTTTTAACCAATCGACAGTGGGCATATAGTACTGTGATAGATTGGAAAGAGGGAAAAGAGGAAAAGAGGGAGAGATGAAGGGAGGTGTGTGTGTGAGAGAGAGAGAGAGAGAGAGAGAGAGAGAGAGAGTGAGAGAGAGAGAGAGAGAGAGAGAGAGAGAGAGAGAGAAGGGAAAGAGAAGAATGAGTAAAGAAAGACGGATAAGAAGGAGAATGAGGGAAATGATATGAAATAGGGCGAAGCCTAAGGGGTCGTTCTACAGTCGAGTCCTGCCTACAACGCACTATCTTTGGTAACAAGGGATGAAGCAAGAAAAGAGAAGAAAGAGAAAAAGATAATGGAGATAAAGAAAAAGAGGAAGGTATAGGACAGATTTAGGTTCTTGTTTCTGCGTGAGAACGGTAGTTAATTTTACTACCGCTTCATCAATGTCTCGTGGAATACTGTCAGGTTATAGAAGAGATGTACAGCCAATAAGGGTTCTTAAACTACTCTAACCTTCACAACCTCAGACTGACAAGTCGAAATGAAAGGCGACTCAAACATATATTTATTTTCTTCTGAACAGTAACATAGTGACAATCTAGAACATAATCTAATAAGCAAACCGTGCATTCATTACAGACTAATAATGTATATCCAATCCAGAACAATAATGCATGACCTCATAAGGGAGAGTAGATAATATAGTATACAATTGGATATCAGGGGAATGTTACCTATGACCACCTACTAACCGCATGAAGCAAAGAACTAAAGCTAGGATTTCTACCGGCCTTTTGTCTATCTCGTAGTAACCGTTCCGTAGGTAGTCCATTTATACATTTATAACCCAGGGAGTCAGTTCACTCCCATCCAACTTGTTTAGCGGGTAACTGTTTGTTCGGGTATTACTAGTTTACCCAAGCAAGTCGGATGGCTACCTGAAACATAACAAAAATAATACCTTTGACTATCTTCGTTACGTGAGCGGCGTATCAAGATAAACCAAAGTCTTTCCCTGCCTACAGAGTCCCTAGCATTTATTGCTTCCTTCTCTATACTAGTACTATGCCTTATCGTCATCAGCATCCTATCCCCTTTCATTAGTATTTATGTCGCCCTCTTTCTCGTGTGTCCTCAATGACATACATTAGCGTCATGTCCCATTATCATTTGCGCCATTGTCGTCCTCAGTAACGCGCATCAATACGTGTATATATACGTATATATATTCTTGATAACATAAATTCCCCTCGTCTTTAACATAGGCCAACATTCTTGGCAATACAAATTACACCACCATTAACACATTATAAACATAGAAATTGATCATTAACCTGTATTATCCACTAGTAACTCTAAGTCCCATAACGCGTCGTCGATTGGTAAACCAATCCGTAAATCCTTTAGACCCTTTATTCCCGATTTCCCCTGAAGGTTTAAACCCGTGACTCTTAGATTGCACGGCCAACTGGTTGTATACGCTATTCACCCGGCCACAGAGCCTGTCCTTATTTGTCCCTCGTTCAACGAACAATAGGCACATATTCCATTCCGTACCGCTTGGTTTCTGGCCTGCGATTGTCACCTATTCTCATTGTTTGGGTTGACCCAGTGACCGTGAATGCCTCATCATGTCTCATCATCATCAAGTGCCGTGCCGGCTGGCGTAGGCGTTCATGGCTTTCCACAGATCTCGGTCTTTGGTGTTCTGGATCAACTCTGCTGATGATATTCCTCCATGCCACCGTCTCAATCCTTCCAGCATCATTTCTCTTGGTCTGCCTCTGCCTCTCTTCCCCTCGATCTTTCCAGTTGTCACGATGTTCTCTATTCCCTCTCTTCTCATCACATGACCAAAGAAAGCTGTTTGTCTCTTTCTTATTGTTGTATATAGTGTTCTAGTTTCATTAGCCTCTTTCAGGCAATCGTTGTTAGTTCTTTGGCAGTCCAAGGAATTCGCAACATTCGTCTTAAAAACCACATCTCTGTTGCTTCTAAGTTCTTCCTAATTTGTTCATTTACATTCCAAGATTCGCTGCCATACAGCAAAACTAGTTCTATATAGCATTTTAGCAGTCACTTTCTTACATTCACTGATAGCGTATTTATTTTTTTGCATAAGATACTCTTCATTTTCTGAATGCGGCTTTTGCCTGCCCTATTCTGCTCTTAATCTCTGTTGTACATCTTCCATCCGATGTTATAAGTGCCACTAGGTATTTAAAGTCGGCTTCGTGGCTTAGAGGTTATGACTTTTCTCCGTAATCTCGTATACTCTCGTCGGTAACGTGATGACGGTTCAAATCAGCAGCGGTTCGAATCACATCGGTAACTTACGGGGTATGTGAGCCGGCCGCTCAGAAAGCAATGGCAAACTACTGAGCGTAATCTTGCCAAGAGATCAACATACAGCAGCTGAAAGATCCTGGTATTGACAACTAAGTCCTGTAAAGGATATGCTAAAAAAAAAAGGTATTTAAAATTATCCACTTGATTGAGAATTTCCCCTTCTATTTCTATGTCTACAATTTGGTGTCCCCATTTTCTTTGATATCACCTTTGTTACTGTTTTCTTGATATTCAAGGAGAGTCCTTTCTGTGCACTCTCTGATACTACAATGTCCAATAATTGTTGTAGGTCTGTTGCATTATCCGCCACCAATACTGTGTCATCTGCATAGCGTATATTGTTTATATTATATCCTCCGATTAGTATTCCTGGCTTCTCTTTGATCTCTCTCATTATTACTTCGCTATATAGGGAGAAGAGATCGGGTGACAAGACACACCCCTGTCGTACCCCTAGCTTTATCTGTTCGTAACTACCCTCTCTATTTCCCATTTTAATTGCTGCTACTTGGTTCCAATATATATTCTTTATTATTCTTAAATCTTTCCCATCAATGTTGATATCTTCCAACATTTTAATCAGCTCATCATGTTTTACTTTATCAAATGCCTTAGTATAATCTATGGAGCATAAATATATGTCCCTCTGTTTCTCTATTGACCTTTCTATTAGTGTTCGTAATATATATATTGCATTGTTTGTACCCTTTCCATCCATAAAACCGTACTGTTCTTCACTAATTTCCATTTGTATTTTCTTTCTTCTTCTTCTCATTATAGTTCTGAGTAGAAGATTAGTGATATGGTTTATGAGGGTAATTGTACGAAAATCTTCACATTCAATTGCTCCTGGTCTCTTTGGTATTGCTATAAATACAGATTTTAGCATATCGCTCGATAAATATTCTGCTAGGTTTAAATGCCGCGTTTACAGTCTAGCATATGTAACTCCGACTTGGATATTTCTCCGCGCTACCAAACTATACATGCCTGTATAATTTGTACTAATTGTTATATAACTAATCGGTTATCTTATATGTGTTTAGTATAACTACTCTCTATTTCGTACTTAACTACTGCGAAACTTAATCGATTAGTGGTGTATTCTTTTTAAAAACATACAGTTCGATGCCCTCTGCTTCCAAATCCGACGACCGGCCGGCATTGGTGACACTACTAACTTGTGTCGCCTCAGGCGATCACAGTAGTAAACCAATATTTTTATAAATCAATCGACAGTGGGCACGTAGTGCTAAACCCATATTTTTATAAACCAATCGACACACATTTGGTTATGTGGTCAGTATCTCACGGGCCACATTTACTTCCTGAGACATTGCAAGGAACCATTTTTGGCGGCCTTGACCTGGCTGGCCAAGTCAATTTTTATAATTCAATATCGTGCTGATGCAGACCGGAGACCCAATCACTTTACAACACAATCTTCATACCAACTCTATGATGCAGACTTGAGATCCAAGCACTCTACAACACAATCTTCATACTAACTCTATGATAGACAGGAGATCTAAGCACTTTACAACACAATCTTCCTACCAACTTTCAAGGACCTATAGGGGACATAAGAAAGGACAGATGTTAGAGATAAGGACATGGGGTGAGTAAGGGGGAATGAGAAGAATCTAGATGCTGAAAGACCCGACTGTACCCGTGAAGGACAGGTCATTATGAAGTGAACGACGCAGTACGCCTGGTCTCAACCCGGCGTATGCGAGACATCTGACTCCCAACGGGTTGCAAGAGGGGCAAGTACCTCGTGACCACTGGGCAGTCTAAGGGAAGCCAGACGGGTGTTGGACACGACTGAGAGAGGATGCATGACTGAGGGTGTGACAGGATAGACTCTACTTAGTACTTTAGAGCTATTGAATAGCTGAGCCGTGTGACGTGTGTTTGTGTGTGGGCTGTGATACGCGAGTGTAGTAATTTGTATCGTAATATTGCATTGCCACATTATTGCTGTATATTGACTAGTGCGAGAATGAACGCTGCTAGCGAGTGATGAGACAGTATTATGTAATTATATTCGAGAATAATAAATCATATGTTATTGACGCCTGAATTTATGGTTCATCTATGCTCGTACTATTTACCTGTCTTGAACCCTTCACTTTCAAACACCGCTAGACGCTGACAGGTTAACTATGGGGGAAAACGTCCGTTTCGACTAGTCCCAAGACAGATAAAACAACTGTAACTCTTGCACTAACCGAGTAAAATTGTAAACACACACACGACAACGACAATCTAATGATATATATGTGTGTCTATTCTGATCCACTCTGAAGTCTATTCTAAAACTAATTGTTGATATAATTCTCTCTCATAACATGACACTGACATGGACTTGACTATACGACGATATTAATGTTTTTCTGTCATAAAACAGGTTGATGTACTAAATATATTACCTATAAACCAGTTGCAGAGACCACGAAAGCAACTACATAAGAAGTTACAAGTAGTGCTGGAACAACACCCGTTAAAATCAGATGAGTTAAACTTTATTTCTTTGATTGCAATTCTAAAAAGGCACTTATTTTGTTTTCACATATGTAAATTTATTGTACAATTTTTCAATCTTATTAAAAGGTAAATAACCAAACCAATATATTTCGTAATTAATTCCCAAGGGACATAATCTTGTTGTGTACATAAATATTTTGTAACATTCTAAAATGTCGACTTTAGAAAAGTGTATCGAGTTAGGAGAAAAGCTAGGTTACATGAAATGAATTAGCAGAATGGAGTCAAATGACATATGCAGATAACGTGCTAAGAGAGGAAAGAGCTTTAGAACGGGAACAAAAGAAACTAGAAACAGAGGCAGCTAACAAAGCAACCGAAGCAGCCATCAAACAGAAAGAAATAGAGGCAACTAACGAAAAGTTAGAAATTGAAGCAGCCATAAGACAGAAAGAACTGGAATTATTGGCTAAGAAAATTGAGTCAGAAACACAAATAAGAGTAAAGCAATTAGAAATTGACTCTAACGTAGAGATTTCAATGAATAAATTAAAAATTAAGGGAGAAGAACAGAAATTTAATAAGTTTAAAGGAATAGTAAAGCCCTTTTGTTCTGGAGACTCCATCGGCGCATGAACAGAAAATTGTGAATGTTTAATGCAATACCATGACATTGCAAAGGAAAATTGGGCCTATATATACATGCCATTAAAGCCATTAAAAGTAATTGAAACCATTCCTAAGGAATTAAAAATAAATTATGATTATATCAAACAAAAAATAATGCAACATTTTTCATTAGACACTGCTGGATATCAGATGCTGTTTGTTAAATTAAACCCAAAAGGCAACCAAACATTCATAGACTACGTCTCAACAACACAGGATGTATTAACTAAGTGGATTAACTCAGCAAAAGTTAGAGACAAGTTTTGACAAGTTAAAAGACTTAATGATTATAAACAAAATCATAACATCATTACCAACAGCTTTCTGAAAATTTTTGCAACAGAGTGATTATCAGACTATTCATGACATTGAGCAGAAGGTAACGCATTTTTTTCAGCACACAGAGATATTTTTATTTTAAATGATAGTCCAAATGATGCAGCAGCTGCTATAAATGTAACAAAACCAAAACCAGTTCAGAATAGGAGTAAACCTAAAATGAGGTACACAACATGTAAATATTGTAGATTAGAACACGATGATTACTCCATGTGTGATAAGAATCCTAATTATAAACATCACCTAGAACTGATGATAAACAAGCAAATGGAAAAGCGTACAGAGTACAAAAGAGCTGTTAAATGCTTCTTTTGCCTTGCTTTTGGCCATTATTCTTCTAATTGTGAGGGTCGTCACATGCTAAAGGAAGCAAATGCTATTTTGATTGACACATCATCAGATGAAGATGAGAATGATGAGAATGAGAGAAAGAATGAAAGTCAACATAAGAATGGGAATGCTTTAGAAGTTATAGACATATTTAACTATGATGAATGTAACACCTGTAAGAAATTCCATTCAGACAATATTTTGGAGTGTGGTCATACCATCCCAATCACAAATGAAATTGTCAACGCTGCCTTAACATCAAAAGGCAAATTAGACTTCTACAAAGGCTTTATAAACAAACAGCCATGTAAAGTAATTCGCGATAGCGGAGCGACCTTGGTTGGGTTCAGAAAAACATTCATACAAGACAGTGACTACATAGGAGACGTTATAACATGTCGCAAATTTGCAGGGAATATTGAAAAATATCCTCTGGCACTGATAGAAATTGACACACCATTCATATCAGGTCGTGTAATTTGCGCGGTATTGGATAACCCGTGTGCAGATCTTATTATTGGAATTCTACCCGATGCCAGAAATTGTTCCAACAAAGACATCAAAGTTTGGGAACAAAATCATTGTAACATTAAGGCAGTAACAAAACCAACTGCAATTGAACAAAAGTATAAATTCCAACAAAAAAATTAGCAAGTAAAGACTCCAAGGGAGACTATCAGTGACAAAATGATTCAAGAAACAACTAGTCTGCATTATACTTGTTCCGCACAAATTTATCACATCAGTTTGACAAATAAAAGAGTCATTAATACTGTTGACCAACCTACAACAAGTGTCACCAGTACCAAAGTAACATCGCAAGACAACAACCATGCATACAAATAGCATGCACATAAAACAACGCAAACAATTAACTAAAGACGAAAACTAAAGTTCCAACTACCGCATACAAACAAACCGCTTTATCGCAAAAAAAAAAAAAAACAGAAACAACGAACGATTTTTCTCAACAGTCAACAGCAGGGAAACAATTAACAGAGTTAAGACAGAGTTACCACCTACCAGTTCTACTGACAGAGACAGCAACACTTTCCCTAAAACATACAACGCAACCAACAGAGCTAAACACCCAAATTCACCAAAGGTTAGATGTGACTTAGTTAGACTACTGACAGTACTGCTATTATTGACAAAACTTATAACAACACTGCTTATACATCAGAATTTATCTTTTACCACAATCTTGTGGACAAATGAACTATCTGTGATAATCACAACCTTACTGATGAATCAGTCAACATTATGTCATACTGAAATTACAAATACCACCATAATGTCTATTCATTATTATTGGCGCAAAATTGTTAACTTATTTGTAATGTGTAAAATCCCACATATACATTTCTACAATTTTGGCAAAGAAATTCAATCAAGACTGGCCTATCATGTATTCAAAATTATTGCCATCTGCTTGGTCGAATTTCCAAGCTACAAATTATATTATAGAAAGAGATGTAGTTCTAACTTAATGTATTTCCATGGTAAATTCATATCCACTGTTACAATTTCCATAACTGTTATTCCATATTCAATCAGAACATTTTATATTAATTGCATTTGTAAGAGTGTCTATTTAGATGACGCAAATAAGAAATTGAAATTGATTTTTTCCAATCCACCTATTCTTCGACTCCCAGATATTAACACTCAGTTTATATTGAAAACAGATGCCAGCAGTACTGCCATTTCGGGAATTTTGATGCAAAAGCACGACGATATTGAACATCCAATTCTCTACGTCAGCCGCAATCTCAGACCCGCAGAGAAGAGATACAGCATAGCAGAATTGGAGGGACTGAGTGTAGTCTATTGTGTCCTTAAACTTGAAAAATATCTCAGGGGCACCCACTTTCTCATCCAAACTGACAACTCACCGCTGTTGGTAATCAATTGTAGCAGAAGTTGGGTATTAGGTGGGAAAAGGCTACAGCACGATTGAGCATCGGGATGGAATGGGAGGAGAGATGCTCAAGTCGTGACGTAGTTTGTTGTTAGGAGTTAGTTTACATCTAGAGCCAGAGCAGAGAAGACGCCATGTTGTGTCCAGATTATCATCAATAAGAAATAAACAACATTTATAATAAACCAGAGAACTCGTTAG
The DNA here is from genome assembly GCA_963921405.1 of Cepaea hortensis. Lineage (NCBI taxonomy): Eukaryota > Metazoa > Mollusca > Gastropoda > Stylommatophora > Helicidae > Cepaea > Cepaea hortensis. The sequence goes on along the minus strand of CAWUFQ010000091.1, from coordinate 216,038 downwards.
GCCTACTCTGTTATAAATAACATAAATGGTGCCCACGACTCAGGATCGGAACTTGGAGGGTTGCGGAATCACAATACGCTGTCCAACATCGAAGTAAATTACAACGTTTGAAGATCTTGTTCCGCTCACGTCAATTACCCAGAGACAGAAATACGGCACGGTTTTAAACATGTATTGAACGCAACAACGAAATTGAAAGATGGCCTCTACGTTGTTTGTGAGAAGTACAGCAACCAAAAGCCCGGCTAGGGGTGGTTGTCTGTAAATATTTTCAGAATCTTCACTGTACGGACTTGCTAGATGTACGGGCAGTCGTTGTCAGTTGAAATATGAAAGCCAGCTGAGCAAAAGAGTGAGAAAGAGCATATCTTGTTCTGGATCATTTGAAATAAGAGGAAAAAGAAACCTTCAAGATAAATCGAATCAAGTAGAAACAATTTACTAACAGAGCAGTTGTCTACTTCTCGTCAAGATTTCCTCGAGCGAACTAAAGGCCGCAGAATCATGACCTTGGAGTTTTGAATAAACAATCGCTCAACAATAAACTCAATCACTAAATTGAAAAATAAGAAGAAATGAAAACCTCATCAAAAGTAGCGATATCGCCAGGGAACTCTCGGAAGTGGGAGGGGCAGACTGGGCTGCCGACCTACTGAAGAGGGGACCCAAATTATCGCTTACCTGAAGTACATTGGTTCTCAAGACGTCGATTTGATGTACCCCATCCGGGGCGAAAAGAAGCCAGAAGTCTGGTAGGGACCCAACCAGGGGTTGAAGTTACTGAGGCATCCGAAGAAGAAACTACCTGAAGGGCGGGATCACTTGAAAGAAGAAACTACCTGAAGTGCGCGATCGGTTTCAACTAACACAGACTCCTAGTGTTTGAGTTCTACCTGACAGCGAACATAGAGGAATACGGGAATACATCTTTCTTGGATCGGAAACAGAGAGAAGGGTAATCAGTAAACCTATTAACTGGTTGAACTTGGTGTATAAGGTAAATAAGGTAATATTTCTTAAATTAGTTGATTACAAATGTGAAATTGATTATTTAGTCTGTACACTAATATTTCAGCATGACAGAGCAAGATTCATTGGCACAAGTGTTGACGGGAGTGAAAACAGTGATAGATAGACTTAAAACGGTCATGAAACAACAAGGAATGGCAACTGAAATTGTTTAGTTTAGCGGACAGGCAAGAGAGTTTAAAAAGTGGGTAACTTCCATAGAGAAATATGCATATTTGGTGTCTGCATCAGATGAAGAGAAAATGAGACTTGCTTATCAGGCAGCAACAGAAGCGGTTTCAGATCATATCCGAAGAAAATTAGAGGCTAGAGTAGATGAGACATGGGAGCAGTTCAAAGACGACCTGGCACACAAATACGCGGAAATAACGGATCCACAACATGCGTTTTCGGTATTGAGACAGTCTAAACAAAACAATGGAGAGACGGTACAATTGTTCAGTGATAGGTTGATTAACCTGGCTGAAGAGGCATTCTTGGGACAGAATGTACGAGGAGAAGAGGTGGAGAGGATGTTAGTCGGGATTTTTGTAGATGGCATAAAATCCGATGGACTGAAGTTTAAGCTGATGAGAGAAAACCCCGAGAGGTTGTCACAAGCTGTAGATATTGCAGTACAAGAAGAAAATTTGAGACGTAGATTTAGATTGAGAACAGGACGAGAAATAGGAACTAGTCAAGAAGATAGAATGGAGATAGGACAAACAAGGTTCGGATGGAATAGGAGAGGAGGCGTACAGACGGTACAAGGTAGTAATAGAAATGCTTATGATGAAAGGAGACAAATGAGGTATCCTACCGGTGAGACAGTGGGTAAAACAAATAACACAAATATAGTCTGTTGGGTTTGTGGTCAACCGCGGACACGTTTCTCGTTTTTGTGGTAACAGGCATGTCCAGTCGAATACACCAAGTAGAAATGGCAATAGCAGGTTAAATAGGAATGTTGAAGATAGACACAGAAATTTTACAGGTACAGGAACGCAGGGAAACGGGCGCCCTACCTATTAAATAGGACCTGTGGTAGGAGGGAAAATAATAAGGTCCCAAGGTTTAAAGAATATGTTAATAACAAGCATAGTAGAACGGGTAGAGAATACTTTCAACTAGATGAAGTCAAACAGTTTACAGAAAATAAAACAGATCATAGCTCATGTATAATAGAAATAGGAAAATATAGAGTTCGTACATTAATTGATTCAGGAGCTCAGGTTAGTGTAATTAAAGAAAGTTTTTTATATAAAATAGTGAGAAATTGTAGAATATTTAAGAGTCATAATAATCTTCACTCTGTTACAGGACAGAATTTACAAGTAATTGGACAAACAATGATCAATTTTAAGTTAGGAGGGGTCAACGTAAGACATCTTTTTCAAGTAGTGAAAGATTTAAATAGAAACATGCTGATAGGAAGAGATTTTTTAATAAAAAATGGAGTAAGACTTTTCTTTGATTTACACAAATTAAAATTCAAGGACGTCTATGTAGATATGGAAGAAGACATGCATATATCAGCACTAGTTAGAGTTAAAATGTCCACGACGTTAAAACCACTGAATTGCAACAGGAAGTAATTGATGAGCCTGGTTTGGAAGTTCCGGATGGAATAATAGCGTTAGATAAACACTTAACTTTTCCAGTGATGGTTATTAACAACACAGGTAGAGAAATTAAATTATACAGAGGGTGTGTAGTAGCTAAACTAGAACATAACATTAGTGATATATTGGCAACAGATAGAGTAGAAAGACCGGGAGCAAACTATTCACAAACTTCTAGTGAAAGAATTAATAACAGACGCGGACGCGGAAGTAGAGGGAATGCACAAATGGATGAATTGATCCATCCATTCAGAAGAAATACAGCCCAAATACATTCACTAGACAAAATGACAAGGGAACAAGAATTGTTGGCACAGTTAAAAGCTCCACCAGAAAATAAGAAAGTATTAGAACAACTTATAAAGGAAAATCAGGATGTATTTGCAATTAATGATTTAGAATTGGGAAGGACAAAAACAGTTACTATGGAAATAGATACGGGAGACCATCCACCAATTAGTTTAAAACCATATAGAACTCCTTTAAGAAATAGAGAAATTGTCGAAAAAGCAATAGAAGACATGTTGAAAGCGGGAATAATAACAAGATCAAAGTCAGAATGGTCATCTCCGATTGTAATTGTGGCCAAACCTGATGGTTCAAGTCGGTTCTGCTGTGACTATCGGGCGTTGAACAAAATCACTAATAATGTAGCGTACCCACTGCCGGTGATTGATGATATTTTGGGGTTGCTTAATGGTTCTACATTTTTCACGACATTAGACGCAAGATCAGGATTCTGGTGTATTCCGATGTCGAAGGACGCTCAAAAGAAAAGTGCTTTCTGTACTCATATGGGTTCTTACGAATTCTTACGAATGCCATTCGGGGTTCGTACGGCTCCATCTCACTACATGCTCTTAATAAATGAGGTATTAGAGGGTATGCAAAAGTTTGCATTAGCATACATAGACGACATTCTAATCTATACAGCAGGGGATGTGGACGATCACTTAAAACATGTCAGACTAGTATTCGACAGATTAAGAATACATGATGTTAAATTGAAGCTTAGTAGTGCCAGTTTTTAAAAACAGAAACAAAATATTTGGGGTATATTATAAATAGAGACGGAATTAAACCAGACCAAGACAAGATAAAGGTTATTAAAGAGTTACCCCCTCCAACTAACGTGAAAGAAGTGTGTGCTTTTATTGGAACTTGTGGGTACTATAGGCGCTTTATCCCAGGGTTTTCAAAGATAGCAGAACCTATTACTAATTTAACGGGCAAATACGCTAGATTTAAGTGGGATGATGAGTGTCAAAAAGCGTTCGAGTTTTTAAAAAACAGCTTAACAGTGGTACCACTATTGACGCATCCAGATTTGAATAAACAGTTAATACTATATACAGATGCTTCGGATAATGCTATAGGAGCGTGTTTGGTTCAACCATATGAAGGAATAGAGTCTGGAATACCAGGGGTTAAAAATGAAAGGCCAATTTATTTCTTATCTCATAAGCTTAGCAGGTCGCAACGGAAATGGTCGACTATTGAGAAAGAGGCGTATGCTATACACTACGCTCTACAGAAACTAAATTACTACTTACATAACGCAAATTTTGTTATTAGAACTGACCATAGGCCTTTAAAATCTCTATTAGAAGCTCCAGTGCAGAACAGGAAAATACAGACGTGGGCATTGAATCTACAGGGATACAATACCAAAATTGAATACATACCAGGTAGGATTAAAACGTGTGCTGATTTGTTGTCTAGGATCCCGTACCCACAGTCATCAGGAGACACAGAAGATGAAGGTGAACCAGAGATCGACGACCGAAACTGGCAAGTAAATATATTAGTTTCTGCCATAATAAATAGAGAAGAGTTTGAGAGTTTACCATCGGATCAAGAGGCTGAACCTAGAGCAGAAGACCCACATTTAGCACAATTTAATATGAAAGAAGAACAAGAATTAGATCCAAAAGTATTACAAATAAAACAGAAATTAAAAGAAACGAAGGAGAATAAATATAAGAAGAATTATTTAGTTTTACAAGAAGATGAACAGTTATATTATATGAGTGAAAAGATTGAACAGCTAAGGAAATATATTCCCACACATTTGGAAAATGAAGTTTTAAAAGCATATCATGATGAGAATGGTCATCTCGGTCGGGATAAATTAGTGAAAGCACTTACGAGTAAATATTATTGGCCGAACTTATTTAGATCTGCTTGCAAATATGTGGATACGTGTGAAAGATGCAGGTTAAGGAATATGAAAACAATTAAGTGTCCCTTACAAGATACAGATATTCCTCAGTTCCCAATGCAAAAAATTAGTTTAGATATATCGGGTCCTCACCCTAGAACATTGTCAGGAAACGTGTATTTAATTCATATAGTAGACGTCTACAGTCTTTGGCCGGAAGTTTATGCAATCCCAGATAAGAGCGCAGATACTGTCATTAATATTTTTTTACAGGAGTTCGTACCAAGATTTAGTTGTCCACAGATTATACTCACGGATAATGGTAGAGAATTTGTGAATAAGAAATTCGAAAAGTTATTAAAAGATTTGAATATAAAACATGTAAAGACCTCATACTACAGACCTTCTTCAAATGCTAAGAACGAACGACAACATAGAACATTATATGATATTATAGCAAAGATTGTGGATGAACATGAAAAAGATTGGGATCTATTCTTGGGACCAGCGCTTAGTGCTATACGCACAAATCAAAATGAAAGCACGGGGTTTTCACCATTCTATTTAATACACGGGAGAGAACCAGTACTACCTATAGATAATCTGTTAAAACCAAGACGGAAATATATGGGGGAAGACTTTCAAGAGTTCATCATACAAGAAATGCATAGAGCACACGTAAGATTAAAGAATAATATAATTAAAGCGAGAGAAAGACAGAAAAAGTACAAAAACGTGAATACAAAATTACAGGAGTTTAAAGTAGGTGATAGAGTTTATTACAAGAAGCATAGAAGGAACTCTAAGTTTGATGCTCGTTGGGTCCCAGGTTATTACGTTTTAGAAAAACTAGGAAATGTATCGTATAGTATCAAGAACCAGGTAACGGGACATGTGGCAAGGGCACACGTGGAACACTTAAGAAGAGATGATGATGAGAAGGAAAATGATAATTATAATAATAATTATTCAGACACCGGATACTTAGATGAACGAGTCGTCAGGGGAACTATAATAACCCCAGGTTTTAGAAAAGATCCAGCACACAATCAGTTAAAAACAACTCCAGTTTACTTTGATACTCAAGAACAGACAATACCGAAAACGATAGAAGAAGGAAATGTGAATGAGAGTCATTATGATAGTATAGAGTCTATGGAAGAGGAAATAGGTGCTCCATTTAAGAATACTAGACAAGCAACAAAAAGAAGAATGGATAAACAAAGAGAAAGAGAAGTGAAAAGACAGAGGAGAATTAGAGAGTATTCAACAAGCGGTAAAGATATGCCTCTACTAGAAAGGTCCTTAAGAAATAATGATAGACAAATTAGATGGGATATTGAACGGAAGAGATTAGCGGCTGCTAGCGAGAGACATACAGATGAAGAAGAAGAAATGGATGAGAAGTCAGAGTCAAATAGTAGTATGGAGGAAGCTGATAGGTTATAAGGGGAGGAGGATATTGATGTGGAGATAGCACTTATTCAAAGAAACTTGGAGTTATTGAAGAGCTGGAAACGTAAGAGGTAAATGGATAGAAAATATTGCAGATAGCAAGATATAAGTTTCATGGTTTAGAAAGGAAAGAGATACTTGATGAAGTATATGAGACGGTGGAAATGGAAAAGGCTTCTGTTGATACTTTTCATAAATGATCTTGAGGAGTAGTTAAGCATTAAGATAACTAATATGGATGTAGGTTCGACTGAGGCATATATTTTTTTTCTCTCTCTGTGATGGTACAGCAGGTAGATGTACTCTATATTAAATAGACAAGTTTTTATTGGTGCTAGAAATACCGTGGTTAATGGTAATGATTAAGTAGTTATAGGAATATGTGGAACAAATCCAGGAGAAACAATTGGTGTGTCGAACCACAGCTTCTGTTGGTAGATAATACGCTCATTGTTAGTTAAAAACTTTTGTGAAAGGAACAGATATTGTTTTAAGTTAGAAATTGGTCTGTAGATAACAGATATATATATATATATATATATATATATATATATATATATATATATATATATATATATATATATATATATATATATATATATATACTTGACAGTGAGTTGTTTTAGTTTCTCGGTTATAAAAACAATGGAGTGACTTGGGTGAATAGATATGAGTTACATTGGTTCGTATAGGAGGACAATGTTCCTTGGTCACTTTAAGTAGTTAATTCTATGTGAATTATATATATATATTTTTTTTTGAAAACCTTATCTTTAGCGAGAAGACAGTTGTTTTATTGAATCTGAGTTTTAAATGCATCATATATAATATGTTTTTTTGCTTGATTTGCTCCTGTGATATGATTGTTATTATTTGATTTTAGAATAGGGTTATTGTGTTCCTAGACTTTTGCGTACAAACTATTGGTCCGTAAAAGAGACCGGTAGTGTTGGTTATACTAGAAAATTTTATTTTGATTTGATAAGATGCATGTTATATTATTTTAAAATCTGTTTTCTTTGAATGAGTTGGAAGGTATAATGTCTTGTTTTGATTTTATTTCGCTTAACTCATAATTTAATTAAGTTGTTTTGTGTATTAGGTTACCTGGTTATAAATTTAATTTAGTAAGTTAATTTTTAAATAGTTATGGTGTTGGCTGGAATAAAGAAAAAATATGAGTAGTTAATAAAACTACTGAGGGCTAATAGAGAGACACATACTGAGGGTTAATAGAGAGACATATAGTTAATCGGCATGAAGAGGTTCTTATGGATATGAAGTATTAGAAAATAAAATGGGAGCTGCATTAAAGTTAGCATTATATGAAGAAAAAGGAGGGAGAGACTGTGAATGGCAGCATATAAGCGGGAGTATTTATATAGGTAGACAAAGAAGCAGATTATGGGATGTGAGAGGGAAAGATATAGGAGCTGTGAAATACCAGCGGTTATTAAATTAAAAATGTTCATGGAATATGAACATTGGCTCATGGTAAAAGATGAGGTAACGGAAATATAGACAAGATTGTGGATGGCAATATAAATGTTGAATATATAAATGTTGAGAAAACTTATGTCAACTTGATTTATAGAGAACAAAGATCTATTTCATAAGATGTATTTTAAAAAATTATTTTACAAAATTTTTTTATTGGCAAGGGAGGTAAATGTGATTGTGTGGACTATGCATTACTTTATGTAAATGTGATCATGTTGACTATTCATTCTTTATGCTTTTCACTGGGTGCGCACCCCTTCTTTACTTTTTCTAACTACGTTGTTTCTGTTTGTCCTGTGTTGTGAAAGAGTGAGGAATTTCATAATATCAAGTGTACGATAACGATTATACGAGCTATTCTTATGATATGTATATTTTGTACAGGAACTTTGAGGAGCCAAGAACGAACCAGAAATATATAGTGGATTACTATATGGCAGGGGAAAGAGTTATGAATAGATTGGTTTACTTGAAATAAAGTTGGTTTGGGGAAGATTAGAGGAGTTGCGGGAAGTAAGGAAAGGGAAGAAGGAGTATTTAGTTTAAAAAGGTAACCATAGGTGGTATGATGTATTGTATAAGGTTGAGATTTAATGGTTATTGATATGTGTTATGTTATGAAGAGGCAGAAACGAAGAAGAAGTTATAGTAGGTTACTATATGATAATATGACAGGGAGAAGAGTTAAAGAATAGAATATTTACTTAAGTTGGAGTTGGTTTGGGGAAGATTAGAGGAGCTGTGGGAGGTAAGGAAAGAGAGGGAATAGAGTAGGGGGATTGGGAGTAAAGAATTTTTAAAGGAAAAATTCTTTAGAAAAACATAGGAAGGTGTAGCAGAAGTTGGGTATTAGGTGGGAAAAGCTACAGCACGATTGAGCATCGGGATGGAATGGGAGGAGAGATGCTCAAGTCGTGACGTAGTTTGTTGTTAGGAGTTAGTTTACATCTAGAGCCAGAGCAGAGAAGACGCCATGTTGTGTCCAGATTGTCATCAATAAGAAATAAACAACATTTATAATAAACCAGAGAACTCGTTAGGCCTACTCTGTTATACAATCAGGGCACACCGAAAAACAACAGAATCGCAATGTGGGCTTTAATATTGCAAGATTTTAGTTTTGACATCCAGCATTTTAAAGGGTCCAAAAATATTTTACCTGATCTATTGACAAGAATGCCTGACCCACCAGATGAATGAAGTGCCATTATAATGCTCGAACATACAAACTGTGATAATTTATTTCGTTGCATCTATGAAACAACGACATTCGAAATTCGTCAAAACCCAGTAACAAATTTCCGACATGGGTACATTCTCCGTGCAATTTATTAGAAATTTGGACATAACATTCCTAACCCCTACACGCGAGGAACTTGTGACATCCACCACCTACAGGCTTCATCAACGACATCACCAGAAGGATCACCAAGTTAATTAGTAATTTAAATGTTATTTAATTGTATTGTATGTAACATGTCAATTAAAATGCAATCTGTAAATATCATATATAAATTAACTTATATTTCATATAAAAATAAATATCATATATAAATTAACTTATATTTCATATAATAGTGTCAGGTCTTAGTCAGATATGACTGAGCTACCGTATAACAGTAGACGGTACTACCTGCTTTCTGTTAGCGCCGAACGTTGGGCGGCTCTTACCAAACCCGACACCCCACATAGTGCCAACGGCTTCGGGCGGAAGAGCGCAATTGGGAGGGTACAAGCCTTACCCTGGTGCGAGGAAATGCTAGTTAAAGACAAAATGTCATGGCAGGGCAGACCAGGACCTAAGCCTTGGTTGGCGGCTGGTCTGGGATCGAAGCTCCGACAGGCGGTCAGTTAGAGCATTGCGTTGCTTATCCGGCAGCTTCTGCAGCTTGTCTTGTTCCAGATGTATGTGTGTTACCTTTCCTCTGGAGTGAACTAGGCAAGCAGAGAGAGGGGTCATGCTGCATGAGCAAAACATGATCTCTATATTTTAGCCCAGGCTTTGTGTTATGGAGAGGCAATAACTCCATCCTGGTCTCAACTGGTCTCGGAATCAAAGCGAGAGGCAACTGTTACGGGTTATAAGTCCCTGTCAATTGGCGTAGACATGGGGCGCCACGCGTTGCCTCTGACGGTGGGAGACACCTACAGGTGTCACTGATCAGCTACCGCCCTCCTCAAGCTGAGCAGCTCACGGCCAATTGGGTGCTGATCCCCCACAGCCTGCCTGCTTCAAGGAGAAAATTATTGCAGATAAGTCACACAATGAGCGTGTGAGACGTAAGATTGTGCATGATGGTGGAAATGACCACATGTTCACATGCACTCACTGTGAACGGACATTTACAGCGCAAATTGGCCTTATCAGTCACACTCGCTACCGCCATAGGTAAAAGTTATTATGGCTTTTTAATGCACAAAATATCGTCTGTCAAGACGGCAAGGTGCCAATGTGTGTATTTCATATAAAACTAATATGAAATAACGTAAAGTTTGGCTTTACTAAGCCTAAATTTAATTTCCTAAGTTTCCTTTTCTAATATTAATAGCGTTGTTAAAATTATTTTCTAAAAATCGAATTTGCTGCTAACATTTTTTACATTGGCAATAACTATTCCTAAACTTCATTTGTTATTTTAACAAGATAATTAAGAAAGACTTCGTGTCAATAAAAGACGTGTGACAGACAGAGTGCATGAATTAAAGACAATGTATGTTCTTCACGGCGTACAAATTGCACGCCCAACTCTTGTGCTTGTATATTATATGCGTCTTGTGTAACACATGTTATTTATGAGATTTTTATAAGTGTTTTATAATATAGCAATTAGACCAAATAAATTATGAATCAAAGAATCATAGCTTGAGAGTTTACCTCATGAATTACACATATACTGTGGATCATGACGTTGGAAACTCTAGCTTTTGACACTTAGATAACTTAAAAACATCACACATTAGAACACATAAATTTAGCACAAATACTAAACACACCAATGTAAATATAACACTTAAACACTCAACAAATTCAGATAAAGTACAGACACTTTAATAGTACAATCACGGGAGATTAGTCAACACTTACAGGTGAACAAGGGACTTAAGTAATTCAGTATAGAAACAAAAGATGTCTAGTACAATCACTGCCAACATACGGGAGTAAAAAAAAATTTTATACATACACAAATTGGGGACAATGAGTTGCAAGCATTCTTAATGGGACCAAGGATATTTCCTTGATGAGCCTCTGTTAAAAGAGCCATTATCCAAGGCATCATTTTGGATGTATGTGAACGAATGTCCGCAATATGAGACGTTTGTTACTTCGGTCTGGATAGCTCCTTATTTAAGATTGACGAGAGTATAGACTCTTTGACAACCACCCAAAATGTTACAGTCTATAGCATTAGTTGCTAGTGCTTCACTGGACATCATAGAGTTCCCATTTACTATATTACTGCCCTGGGCTCTTATAGTACTCCCCTTAGGCCTTGACATAATTAGTACAAACTAATTAAAAGAATACACCAAACAGGAGTGGAGGAGGGGAAGTATGTCAAGGTCCTATGGGGGACATAAGAAAGGACAGATGTTAGAGATAAGGACATGGGGTGAGTAAGGGGGAATGAGAAGAATCTAGATGCTGAAAGACCGGACTGTACCCGTGAAGGACAGGTCATTATGAAGTGAACGACGCAGTACGCCTGGTCTCAACCCGGCGTATGCGAGACATCTGGATCCCCACGGGTTGCATGAGGGGCAAGTATCTCGTGACCACTGGGCAGTCGAAGGGAAGCCAGACGGGTGTTGGACACGACTGAGAGAGGATGCATGACTGAGAGTGTGACAGGATAGACTCTACTTAGTACTTTAGAGCTATTGAATAGCTGAGCCGTGTGACTTGTGTTTGTGCGTGGGGCTGTGATACGCGTGTGTAGTAATTGGTATCGTAATATTGCATTGCCACATTATTGCTGTATATTGACTAGTGCGAGAATGAACGCTGTTAGCGAGTGATGAGACAGTATGATGTAATTATATTCTAGAATAATAAATCATATGTTATTGACTCCTGAATTTATATTTCATCTATGCTCGTACTATTTGCCTGTCTTGAACCCTTCACTTTCAAATACCGCTAGACGCTGGCACCAACTCTACGATGTAGACCGGAGATCTAAGCACTCTACAAAACAATCTTCCTACTAACTCTATGATGTAGACAGGAGAGCTAAGTACTTTACAACACGATCTTCCTACCAACTCTATGCGACCAATGCCAAACCTGGACAATAGCAGAAAAAGAGAAAAGAAAAATCACAACAACGTAAATGAGATTCTTGAAAAGAATACTCAATGTATCAAGAAGAGAGAAAATCAGAAATGAAGAATTCAGGTCTAAGGTGGTGATAATAGCAGCGCTTGATTTTCTTAAAAAGGCAGCAAGTCAAATAGTGTGGTCGTGTAACTAGGTTACCAACTAAGAGTATGCCACAACAAGCAATGATGTAAAGACCAAAAGGAGAAGAAGAAGAGGCCGACCACATGAAACGATGGACAGACGCAATTGCAGAGACATGAGAATCCCGACACATGAAACTCACAAACGGACACTCTCCCGTTGTTTATGCTTCACCTCGACACCGCAAGGTACAAGAGGAACAAAAAGAGATGAGATGATCAGACTGGACCCATGATCACTAGGTCGGCAAGCTAGCGTATAGCCACCACATTACGACAGCTCCCAAACATGCTATAGAGGGACTATACTGTTGTACTCATGTGAAACACGAAGATATAAGATTGTGTGTGCAGGCCCAGTACTTAATACTTACTTATAGTATCGACATCGCTGCATTTGGGGTACAACACGTATTCTGCAACCCTCTCCAAAAGCCACCGAGGAGTTGCTGTATTCCAGTCATCATTATTATCGGGTAGCAGGTCTTTTCCAGAACGTCGTTGTCATCTGGGAACGCGGAAACGTTTCCCGATCTTTTGCCATTTCTTCCTCTTCACACACCCCACCATCACGCAAGATGTCTGATATGTCATGTGTCCATCATTGTGCTGGTTGATCCCTGTATTGTCTTTCAGGAACTATACCTTCCATCATTGTTCTTTCCAAACCATCGTGATGTTTAATAGAACCAAAGTATTTTCGTTTCCGAAACACGATATTGTTTATGAGCAAGTTTTCTTTGATGTTCAGATCTTGTAGAATTTCAGTATTTTCGTTTTTCATGGCCCACAGTGTTCTAAGAATTTCTTTGCATGTATCAGAGCTCAAACTCCTATTTTTTCTTCTTCAGTAATTGCTAAATGCTCCATAAGTCACATTCATATCTTGCTATTTGAAAGATGCATGTTCTCTCTTCATCTTGTGTGCCGGTGTTCTGCCATACGTTCTTATTACGGTTTAAACTCTGCATTGCTGGAGGCGGGACAGCATTAGCTAATCAATCAGTCTGTTCATTGTCTCTTACACCCACGTTCCTTTGGGACAAAATACATGATATCATCGCAAACTTTATGTGAAATGAAGCTAACCACTCCACTCGAACATTCCAGCTTGCACTTTCCGAAGCACAATCTATGACAGTGGTTCTCAACCGGTGGGGAATTCCCCCCCCCCCCCCAGGGGGGAATTTCAGGGTTTCCAGGGGGGGGGGGGGAATGAAGACTATTTCAAGATCGTGTTAATACAAGAACCGATTACTTGACATAGTTTTTCCCTTCATACTTTACAGTTATGTATGTCTCGTCCTTCTAAAATTCATTTTATAAAGTAAGTAGACCCACAAATCATGTTTTATGTGGATGTCTAGACTTGTTTTAGTATATGCTATTACATTTGCCTTCCACTTTTATCTTTTATGTATACTGTGTAGGGGTGAGGGGATTTTTAGATAGGAAATGTGAAAGTAAGGGGGGGGGGGATGACGTTCTGAAAATACGGTGAAGGGGGGAACGGGCCAAATTTTTGATAGGAAGGGGGGTGGGGGAATGGCGTTCTGAAAATATGGTGAAGGGGGGAATGGGCCAAAAAAGGTTGAGAACCACTGATCTATGAGTTCATTACAAACAATATAGATGGCTATGCTTCCCTCCAACTATCGGATGGTTCCCGTCACAGTCTCAAATTTAAGTTTTCATGCTATATGGTATAGTAGATATGACAATCTCCTTTTTTCTAAACCGTTCATTTGTCTGTGCACTAAAATCTACTCGTCTTCTCTTACCCCAGACCACCCATTGTATATAATTACTCCGCCAGGGTGTGCGTCATCTTCTGTCAGCTGTTGACGGACACATCTGTAACACTTGCTCCTATTCTCGGTTTCAACGTTTCCACACACCTGGCGGATTGTGTATTCAGTTTATGCTATTCCAAGACCTGCCTCTCTTCAATCTGTCTCATTGTATTTTCTAATGCTTGGGCTTAATGGATGTTCTATGTCTGCAGCAACCCGAGAAACATTTTGTGCATTTCATAAATGGATGGCAGGACAATGATTCTGATGCATGCATCAAATTGGTCTATCGCTTGTGCAGCCGATAATGACCCGTATGCTTTTATTTTGAATGATTTCTAGCTTCCTCACCTAAATATAAAGTACTGTAAGCAGTACCAATCCATGAAATGGTCATATTGCAGTGTGTAACATATTTATTGTTCCATATTGGCCGCTATCATCACTTTCGGAGCATTTATTACTTCTTTGTCCTTTCACTACATCGCACACGTATTCTTATAGGATAAGCTTATCTCAAAGGTTATTCCCAGTACTTCAGTGTGTTCTCTCTAGTAATCATGCCACCATTTGGAGTGCTATGGTACCTCCTGTTTGACATTCATGTTGTTCAGTTAATCCATAGTATGGATGCCTTGTCAGGGTTGATGACAGAGTCTATTTCCCAGCACCACTCATCCACTTCACTTATTGCATACCGCATGTCTCTAGATACTTCTGTCTTGTCTCCCCCTGTCTCTATACAAGGATACTGACAGCAAATATTAATACTATTCCAAAAACCCGTTGCCTCTATTGCTGCAACATTTCTTCGGTGAATCATGGAAAGTAAATGAACAAATTAGGAAGAACTTGGAAGCAACAGAGATGTGGTTCCTGAGACGAATGTTGCGAATTCCTTGGACTGCCAAAGCAAATAACGACTGCCTGAATGAGAACATTATATACAACAATAATAAAGAGACAAACAGCTTTCTTTGGTCATGTGATGAGAAGAGAGGCATTGAAGAAAATCGTGACATCGGGAGAAATCGAGAGAAGAGAGCCAGAGGCAGACCAAGAGAAATTATGCTGAATGGATTGGGACGGTTGCATGGAGGAATATCATCAGCAGAGTTGATCCAGAAAACCAAAGACCGAGATATGTGGAGAGTCTTCTTCCTCCTCCTCAACCCCGGGGTTATATCCTTTAAGTTCTCTCTCTCTCTCTCTCTCTCTCTCTCTCTCTCTCTCTCTCTCTCTCTCTCTCTCTCTCTCTCTCTCTCTCTCTAACCTGCGTCATCTTCCTCCTTATTTGTCTCAACGACCCCACCATCACCAAGCTGCCGCTTTGGAAGCGTTTATAGATTAAAGCCAAATCTCCCTTCGATGAGCGAAACGTGCAGATATGGTAAAACTACAGGTTTTAAGTTGATCAGTACTGGTTTTCTTGTGTCTTCCACGTGTCAGTTTGCCTTCACATGATTCCTGGGGATTGTTTCTCTAATAGGCTTCATGGCGCACTGCACGGCCAAACCATGTAAAAATTTTGAAATGAATTACCCCTTCGCCACAGTGCTGGCAATAGGAAATGAAGACTTAATAACCACATGTAAGAGTGGGGATGCCTACCTCCCTGGTTAAAGGGGTAAAGGCGCTGTTCGTACCCACGTACGAAACACAGCTGCGCGAGATCCGGCAGCGGATCGCGTCGCGTTGATTTCTTACGGAAAGGTATGTGAGCCGGTCGTTCAGAAAGCATTGGCTAACTACTGAACGTAAAGCTTGCCAAGAAATCAACAGCAGCTGAAAAATGCTGGTGCTGACTGCAGTGTCCTGTAAATAGAATTAGCAAAAAAAAAAAAAAAAAAGAAATAAACAGTAAACAAGCAGGTGGATAAAGCAAGCAGCATACGTTGTGCAAAGACAAATCAGGTGTTGGGACAACTAGCGCCACTTCTGTCGCATAGACAGATACCTGTAACTGCTATAGCAATTCTCATAAGAAATGACTACTGACATCCACCCGGAAAAGGCGGCTGTTTTGTGATGCTCTCTGAACAACAGGAATCAAGAGCTGATGTTCCAAGCCTCACGATAGATGGTAGAAGCGTCAACAGTGAGAACAAACTGAAGTATCTGGGAATCACATTTGACAGGAGTCTGTCCTTCAAGTACCATGTGGAGACGGTTGTGACAAGATCTCAAAAGGGACTCAGTGCACTTAAAACTATGGCTGCAATGGACACAGAGCAGAGAATGTTCTTCACACTATACCAGCACTTGATCCTCTCAGTGATTGATTATGGACTAGGACTGCTCAATGTCTCACAGAGTCAGCTGGTGAAGTTAGAGCGCATTCAGAACGAAGCTATGCGGGTCATTCTGGGATGCACTGGAGACACCCCAATAGTGTGTAATCGTTACATCCATGGTCTGCCGACTGTTACTGGTAGGCACAAGGTGATGCAGTCGAAGGCATACCTCAGAGTAGTTGCTGACACAGATCACCCGTTGCATGAGGCGTTGGACGCAGTTAAGGGTCAGCGACTGATAAGAGGGAATTCACGAATGGCTCAGGCGGAGGATTAGATCAGACAGGTGAGCATCTTGGAGAAAACCAGGCTAGGAGAGGAGTTGGTCAGAGTGCCAGCGGAGCAGTCAGACTTGTGCAGAGTTATGATCACATTAAGCCGGGAGTGCAGGGAGTGGCCAACAGGGGGCACGGAAGTGGAAATCCAGCAACTAATTCAGGATAATGCTCGCCCGGTTTACGTGATTATCTACACAGATGGTTCGGTGTTGAGAGGTAGAAGTGGCTGGGGATTCTTAGCAAAAGCTAATGGTCGACGTTTGGTGCAGGAGAGCCCGGCGTATGATACCACAACATTCAGCTTAAGAATGGAGGTGGAGGCGGTCAGTGCAGCTTTCCGCTGGATGGAGAACTCGATACATACACACATCATGGTTGTAACTGACTCAGAAAGCATGCTGACGAGGGTGAGGACAGGCAGGCTTCGCGCAGGGTGGCTTGCTTCGCTTCGGAAGTCAAGGGTGGCAAGCATCACCTGGATCTTTTCTCCGGGGCATGCCGGTGTGCTGGGGAATGAACAGGCAGCCAGATTGGCTGGCTCGGCAAAACTTGGTGGAGTATTGATGCATGACAAGGCAGACGTGGTTGCGGCCTTGTGGGAGCACGTGTACACCTCGGGGGAGCAAATGGATCACCATAGCCTGGCAAGAATGAGGCCGTGAGGAGTGACGAGGGGATCTGGCCGACGCTTGACGCTCACAGTAAAGGCGAGACGGACATAAAATCAGATTGCTACTGGAACTATTTGTGTAGGAACTCTTCGCTCGCTGCTGAGGATAAGGACGGAGCGCTTATGGGAATTCCCCGAATGCTGTGAGGTAGGTTCATAAATCAATCAATCAATCAATCTCATAAGAACTATTGTTTGCCCATCATTATGCTACTAATGTCAAATACGAACGCTTACCACAACTAAGTAGTGCTATTAAAACAGGAAAGTCTTAGAGTTGCTGGGGTAATTGCGAGAGATAGAATTAGGAACGAGGAAATTAGAAATGAGTGGGTGTGAAACCAGTCATGCAATTTATTAAATAACAACAAATTATATGGTGTAGACATCTTACAAGCATGCCCTGGTACCATATGCCACAAACAGCCACATAGGCGAAATATGAAAGATACAGAGCAAAGGGAAAGAACACGCTGAAGATAGAGTGATGGTATCAAGAACAATCTTAGAGAAATGAATACCAGCCTGCCTACAAAGCTCATTGGAAAAAGTGATTTCCTTACATCTCACCGCAACGCTTCACCGAGTTAAATGAAAGCAGTGAAATGAAGAAGAAGAAGAAGAAGAAGAAGAAGAAGAAGAAGAAGAAGAAGAAGAAGAAGAAGAAGAAGAAGAAGAAGAAGAAGAAGAAGAAGAAGAAGAAGAAGAAGAAGAACTACAACAACAAGAATAAGGACAAGATCAAGAAGAACATCAAAATCAAGAACACGGAGTAGTAGTAGTAATAGCAGTGGTAGTAGCAACAGCAGCGGTGGTAGTGGTAGTCGCAGTAGTAATAGTAGTAGTAGTAGTAGTAGTAGTAGCAGTAGTAGTAGTAGTAGTAGTAGTAGTAGTAGTAGTAGTAGTAGTAGTAGTAGTAGTAGTAGTATCGGCATCGGCAGAGGCAGCGGTAGCGTTGGCGGTAGTGGTAGGAATAGTAGTAGTAGTAGTGGTAGTAGCAGTGGTAGTAGTAGTGTAGTAGTGGTTGTAGTAGTGGTAGTAGTAGTAGTAGTAGTAGTAGTAGTAGTAGTAGTAGTAGTAGTAGTAGTAGTAGTAGTAGTAGTAGTAGTAGTAGTAGTAGTAGTAGTAGTAGTAGTAGTAGTAGTAGTAGTAATTGTAGAACAAGGAGGAAGAAGACAAGTGTTGCCCTAGGTGTGAATATGTAATTTGTTTCCCTTACTCAAACATGTTTTGAAACGCTGAAGACTAAAACTGCACAATGTGCTATATAAAGCCTGCCTCACAGACGAAAGCGGACACAAGTTGAACTAGAATTTGTTGACGTGACATCGGCGATACGATTTACTGTAGTTAAAGAATGAAGCCCCTAGCAAGCCTCTTGTTTGTTGCGGTGATTACTTCAGGTAAATTAATGTTTCATATAATTTAAATTCTTTGTGTGTGTGTGTTTTTTTTTAAATTATGTTATTACTACTGGTATTATTACCCTAATAGATAATCATAAATTTAAGGACTGATAAACAAACATTAAGGCATTAAATGCTTATGGTGTTTCCAGATCACTCATCATCATCATCATCATCATCATCATCATCATCATCATCATCATCATCATCATCATCATCATCATCATCATCATCATCATCATCATCATCATCATCATCATCATCATCATCATCATCATCATCATCATCATCATCATCATCAGCAGCAGCAGCAGCAGCAGCAGCAGCAGCAGCAGCATCTTTCATTTTGCTCTCAAGCGTCATTGGGAGAAATAGTCGACGTTCCAGCGCGCAATTGGTAGCACTGGAATGTATCATTCCATGTGATTGTTCAATGTATTTGATGTCGTCAATCCATTTTCTTCTCATGCGTCCTCTTGCCCTCGTAACAGTTCGTTCTTCTGTGATGTAGCACAAATGATGATATTTGATAGTGTTGCATTTTAGCGAGATTGCCGAACCAACCGGATGTGAGCGCCCGGCCGTTACTCACCCTCTGCTGAATGAAGGTGAGATGCTGAGCCTGCTACATGCTTGGTCCAGACACTTGTTCTACGGCTCTCAGCTGAGGGATATTGCTGAACGTCTCTAAGCCAGTATCCCCCGGATGTGAGGGTACTGACCGTTACTCACTCTCTGCTGTATGGAGGTAAGATGCTGAGCCTGCTACATGCTTGGTCCAGACACTTGTTCTACGGCTCTCAGCTGAGGGATATTGCTGAACGTCTCTAAGCCAGTATCCCCCGGATGTGTATGCCTGGCCGTTACTCACTTTCTGCTGCATGGAGGTATGATGCTGAGCCGGCAGCACCTGCACCCTACCTCGTGAGCGTTCCCAAAGGTGGAAACAGCGTCCCAGTCGCACGCAATGGTTACGATGTAAGTCTGTATCAGAATCTCATTAAATGAGCGTAATAAGAGGTAAAAAACGTCTCATTAACACGAAATGGAACGCTTGGCTAGCGAATCCATTACGTTGAAGTCAGATTGCTGAGAGGATGTCGTCAGCAGACTGACCGCGCCTGTTTTCGTGGGGAGGGGCCGAACCATTTCATCTTCTGCCTTTAAATGTACGTAGCACAAGGTGTTTATCTCACTGTCAGTGATCACACATCGAACCCATTTTATCATAATGTAGCACATCTTTTGCAGAACCTCGCACAAAATCGATATCACAGAAAAGATTATCGTTCCATTGTCATTTGTCCTGTCTCGTTGGCTTTCAAACCAAAGGTGTCTTCAATGTCCTCTGCCCATCTCCGTGCTGGTTGCCCCTGCCTCTTTTCTTTTACCAGCAATCATTCCTTCCATTTTTGTTCTTTTCATATCATTGTTGGATTTAGTGTGGCCAAAGTATTTCAGTCTCCGAGATGTGATGCCGCTTATGAGTCATATTTCTTCGATGTTCAGGTCATTTTGATTTCTTCCTGGTCAATGGGATCCTAAGAAATTGTATGTAACAGTTTAGTTCAAAAGCACCAATTTTATTCTCTGGTGATTATGACATGGTTCAGGGATCAAATACGTTTCAGGAGGAAAGATACATGTTCTCACATATGTTACTTTAATGGTTTCGGTGTTGTAAACATAAAGATCGACTTCATTGCCCCATGTTTAACCAAATGGTTCGGTTTCTTTTCGAAGGACTGCCATCCGAACGCATCGCAAAAAGGGCGAACTCCGTGGCTCCAGCGACGACCCCCAAGAATCTCCGAGAATATTGCACTCGTGAACCGAATGAGAATAGACCTAATCACCTGCCATGGACCGATATGAGGTAGACAGCGGTAAACTGATAGAGTAAGAACATGTTTACCATAGAGGAGTGATTGGCAGAGTAAGAACAGTTCACATGATCACTACGAACAAAGACACACGACTAAGTTGAGGGAAGTCGGTGAGCAACAGATGATGATGATGAGCAAAGGGAAGTGACTCCGAGAAGTTGCGTATCACGTGACACTAGTTGTGTTTTCCACGGACGAGACACGGCTGGAGAGAATCAGTCTCGCCAGGGTCTGTGTCGGAGAAGGTTGTGAGAACAAGTACAGAAGCCACGCGACATGAAGTTGACATTAATCCAAGGTTGGAACGACACTTCAGCCTGAGGCAAAAGTATGTCGCATAAGCCGAGCAACCAATTGCACAGCCAGTCAAGCTCGATAATCAGCACGCCGAGTGAACGGCAGTTGAGCGCGACATGGCCGCTGTCAAGGGCAAGGCAGACCGTAAGTTGATGCTAGAGATAACACCTGTATAAGAACTGTACTGCAGTGTTGAACATTGTTAGATTGTTGTATATTCCTAGTATGTCAGCCCACACCTGTCGGCAATTGATTATTGTGAAGTGCGGCGATGATTGCCAATAATAAATATTCAGAAAATGGCAAGGACATTGGCTTGTTTCCTATTTTCACGTGATACACGTTCATGCTTACTTCTGTCACTGTGGCTGCACAGACGAGCCAGTAATCAGCTACATGGCAGGAAATGGGGAGCTCGAATATAAATAAGCAGGAGCATTGAAATAAAAGGTTACCTTCAAGAAAATTTGGTAACATTTAAACAAAGGACAAGGAAGGTCACCTTGGGCGCCATTTGCAATTCTGAATGAAGTTGTCAACAAACAGGTTCAGCTATCAACTCATGTTGTAAATATATGTGTACAATATGAACATTTAAACCACGACGCTGAACACAACAATGCAAATTAAATATCAATTTTGACAAATATTGACCCTGGCTGAGATAACATTAGAGTTTTGACCTTCAAATAAAGTTTAAAGTCACTCACTGATGACAGCAACTCATTGTCAACAAGGCTAGTAAGAAAAATTTAATAATTGCCTGAAGACATTTGACATTCGAGAGGAAAAGAGTCAACACATTGAACCCATAAATACAACGACGGCACATCATCAGGTGCCCAAAGTACTAACAGACAGCCTTATCAACAGTCAAAAGTCGTCATACAAAGATAATATATCAAAACGACGATGATGGCTGAATTTTGACTAAAATCTCATAACTACGACCATATGAGTGGTAAGGGGTGTGGTAATTAGCACGAATTTGGGGGACAACCAAAATTTCAATCAAATACCTCAAGACGGCGAAGATGATCACAATTACATGGGAAAGAACAGTAGGAAGCATCCATCAGTAGTATATCAAGTTATTTTCATCTGGATTCAAGGATAAAAATTTTTCCAAGAAATTTTTCTGAAGTTCAAGTTTGGTCTTCAACTAACATGGAACAACGTAGACAATTGAAGTCATCATACCGATTTAGTCCAGAACTATAACACAACATCACCACAGTGAATCGATATTATAATAAACTTTTTTCCACTCAAGTTACAGAAAATCCAGAATTTTCCTACAGAGCTATCTGAAGGTTAAGCCTTTGTCTACTATCAACACTCAAGACCTCGACTACTGGAAGGAAGATGCCGGACCAGTGAAGGACCAACTATCAAAACTCAAGTCCTCAAATACTGGAAGGCAGATGCCGGACCAGTGAAGGACCGCAACACAGCAGCAGCAACAATGCATCAGGCGAGTTAAATTGTCTGACTGTGTTTGTATCATTTTGTACGGCTGTGTGGAGTGGATATTTGGTTGCTTTCTCTACAGGTGTTTCATTTTTTCTATTATAAGTGTTGAGCTTATAACAAGCCGGAGTATTGAGATAATTTATGAAAAAATTAGATATCTCAAGAATAATTCTCAGTGATCAGTAATAAGATCCACTAGCGGTACACAGATGTTCTTAGTGTTCCAGGGCTGTGTAAATTAAGAGGGGTTATACTCCATAGATATATATTTCACCATCTATAAGATGGATCATCTATCTTTTCTGGTGTAATATTGCAACCATTGTGACACCACGATAACTTCACTCAAAGGTTACTTCTGGGTGTGAAGATCATTTAAAGACATCATAAAGAGAATTTCTAAATAAGCACACCATCATTCATTACATGATCAGAAACAGCATAGGCCGTATAATATTCATACTTTGTGCTACTGATACATCATATTCTTAATAAATTAGTTGAGAATATTTAACAAATATGTCGTCATTACAAGACTTTATAGCGATGGGAGAGAAGTGTGGTATGTCAGGGCCTGATCTTGCAGCATGGGCCAAGCAAGAATTAAGCCCGCATCAAGCACAACAACGCGAAGATAGAGCAGCTGCAAAGGAAGCAAGAGATGCACAAGCAGCAATAGATGAAGAAAAAAGGGAGGCAAAAGCAGCGATAGACAAAGAAAAAATGGAAACACTAGAGAAACAAAAAGAAGATGAACTGGCAATAGAAAAGGAAAGAATAGCCCTAGAAAAAGAAAGACTTGCTTTTGAGAAAGAGAAACTAGCAACAGAGTTATTAATTAAAGACAAAGAGATGGAAGCCAACTTAAAGGTAAAGACCCTGGCGAAAGACAAAGACGCAGAGATAGCCCAAGCAAAGATAACAGCAAAATCGTTATACCCTATTAAACGTTACACGGGGCTTATCAGAAATTTACACAAGGCGATTCGATATCCACATGAGTAACAAACTTCGAACTGTTAATGAACCACTACAAAGTTCCATCGGAAGATTGGGCCATACTCTTTCATAGGCATTTGGAACTCGAGCCCTTGAAGGTCGTAGAGGTCATACCAGAAAACCTTCCCACTAGCTATACATATGTTAGAAACCGAGTCTTATCACATTTTGCACTCGACCAAGCAGGGTTACGAACAAAATTTAAAAAATTAGCACCAAAGGCAAATCAAACATTTTTAGATTACATAGCAGAGACAACATCACTCTTCGATAAATGGCTCAAAGCAGCCAATATAAGGTCAGATTTCAACAAGCTACGTGACCTTATGGTGCGAAACAAGTTGATTTCCTCGGTACCAGCAGAGATGTCGACATTCCTGGTCAAGAACAAATGTACAACGATCGAAGACATGGAATCCAAGGGCGAAGCATTCTATAACGTCCATAGGGATATTTTTGCAGAAGGGGCGCAGCCTGATTTAGTGATAGGGGCAGCAGCCAAGTTGTCCAACCAAAGGTATAATACACAACCGAGTAAATTCCAACAATATGGTCCACAATATCGAGGAAGAGGACCATACTACAAGAGTGAGAACACACAAAGAGAACCAGAGAGAGTCAAAAAAGGACACTTGATTCAATGTTCTTATTGCAAGATACAACACGGCTTCAGGGAAAGGTGTGACAAAAACCCTGAGTATGACACATATCTTCAGAACTTTATATCACAAAAAGCCAACAAATACAGTGCTTACAAGAATAATGTAAAATGTTATGTATGTAATACGTATGGACATGTAAGTAGAGACTGCCGGATTAGAAAAAAAAACTTGGAAATAGGCCAGTGCAGCTTTCCTATTTACCAGCAGTTCACCAGACGAATATGAAAAGACAAACGCAGTGAAAATACAGACTGGGAAAGATGATAGTGACAACAATAGGTATAACGACACAGACAATGAGGCGTGCATATACGAAGCTTACTCGATGTGTACAACAGATGAAAACCTAGAGACACAACTAGCATTAGTAAACGGGATAACAGTTCCAATGATAAGAGACACAGGCAATACCATTATTGGAGTGGACGAAAGAATAGTCAATGTCTACGACTATACAAATAAAACTGTAACATGTAAGACAGTTGGGGGAACATTAGAACAATACAAAGGCGCATGGGTCGACATAAACTGCCCGCATTACCAGGGACGGGTTACAGCTGCAGCGCTACCACACCCAGTAACGTACTTAATAGTAGGCAATGTACCTAATGTAAAAGAATGCACCAGTCAAGACATTGAAAAGTGGGAAAATTAATTCCTTACCCAAGAACAGGCAGAATGTGCAGCAGTACTTTTGCCAACCAAGAAGAAAAAAAGGAAAAAACTATATGAAAACTTAGAAATAGTGACAGATAAACATAAGATTAACCAGGAAAAATCAACTCAGCAAGATTCATCGACTAGCGATGACGAGAGTCCAAACAGGGATAAAGCACCTTGATGGCTAACAAAAATGAAACGTATGCTATACCAAGACTGACAGATCAGGAGAATCTTGGATAAAGTCAGGGTATCTAAACTGTGATAGTAATTAAAGTAACCTTCACGGATATTCTACAAATATCTTATGATTTTAATTGAATCGTTTAGGATACGTAAAGCAGACATCACTACCACGCACATTTAAAATACAGTAAAGTCACAATAGAAGGATATCACCTAATTAACAATAACAGAAGAAACTTCTCTTTACAGATACATTCAACATTCAATTTACTTACCATCTCAAGCTGTCTTGTTATTCAGTAAGACACATACATGTACAACTGCATACATTACTACACACTGCATACACAATAAAAACACCTTTTTAACTTTATTACATAGAAGGGAGACTATGCGGTAAAGATATAACATAAAAAAGTATATTCAGAGTACACTAAGGGTAACAAGGAGACACAGTTATCCAAATATTACTTAAAACTCTGAACTGCCGTATAGAATGAGTACATATATCAGCAGTTAATTTGACATTGTACTTAATTAATTAGTAAGAGTCAGATATGTACATATTTTTTTCCATTTTTATTAATTACCAGAATGCACAGACGATGAATGAAAGAGTTGTGGGACTGTGCAAGTACCACCTTAAATACAGGAATCAAAAGGTAGCATTCCAGGTCTACAATCCTAGGGCACCAAACCAGCACACACCAGCTAGCGGAATAGACCAGCCCATGGTAAACAAGTGGGACCAACCACACCCATGGTGAAGTAATTGAGTGCTATTATGTTTAGTGATTGTTAATATGAATGCATACGTCATATTGCATATTCCATCGATCAGGTGTAACTTATCATATTGCATATTCCATCGATCACGAGTAAACTATCAGCCGATCCATGTAAGCGCCACAAAAGATCCAAATATGAATCTTCAAGTGGAACTCTGTGCCTACAATCCGAAAGCACTGAAAAATCATGGTGGGGCTAGCATAATACCAACTACCATTAACATCTAACATCTAGGTCTAACATCTACCTCCAGAAGCAGTGTTAAGAATATACACTGGTATAAGAACCAATGGTCAGATACCAAGTGAGAGAAACCTACGGTATCGAAGATAGAACACAACAAAGGTGAGGATTGAGAATATTACAACATACGACAACAACATCAACCACAAGTACAACGAGATTAGTGATGTCAGCAGAGACCTAATGATTGCGACAGAAGCTACGGTGAGGGGGTCCGAGGCAACTGCAAGCCATAATAGACCATGGTATAGTCACCGGTAAACATATCATCACACATACTACAATGATGATAACCATATATCGTTGTGCCATTGTATAGTATAAGTTTTCATACACATTATTGGTTGTGTGTTTTTTTTTACATATGCAAAGGATGTGGAAACTTAATAGTGTATCTTTTGCAATAATAATAAAAGATAATAGAAACACCAACCAAGACTAAAGCAAGAGACACAAATCATACATTATAACAACAATGGCAACAAGAACAGCATGAGGTGACAACGGTCAAGAAACAAAGTTGCACCAAATGACATGAGTGTATGGTTGGATGTAATTTTAATATTGATGCTGCAACATATAAGCACATTGATAATGTAAATCAATGTCACATTTTTTAATTTTGCTGCATGAATATCTTAAATATGTCAATGAAATTTATTGATGATAATTTTATTCATTGATTGACATATTTCATAATAGAAATGATCATGCATAGAAATGTACATACATGTTAAGGTATATCTCTATGGTTCAACAATGAACGGGTCTAGCATATCAACATAAGGCTAAAAGGCGGGATGGTAGTGAAATGAATGAACATAAAGACAGAAAGAAATAATTCACCACCAGCAAGGCAGAGAGAATATCAAAGTATTATAAACTTTGACAGACACAAAGGTATTGGTAAAGGAGTCTAAAAGATAGATCTATATCGGCAATGAGATGAATTTGCGGTTATAAGAAGAACAGACAACACCTTTCATGAAGAAGAATTAATCAAGCTAGACAAATGAGTTACTACAAGTATACCGCAAACAAACAAGTGCGTATGCAATAACCCCATCTGGGAAGATATAAAGGATTACGTCACACGGTAAACCCAAATGACAACCGAAAACTACAGCGGTACAGAAGTCATATATATATTGCTCATATTCCATTGTACCAAAAATAAATAATAATATAGACGGTGATGGTACCTATTAACCACGCATATCCCCTCATTCGTGCGTAATGGCCTTGATAGGTTTGAGGTTGCTTGTCTATAGGGCAAATGAGGGACTACTATGGGGAGGCCATGGGACCTTATGAAGCTCATAGTATGTTAGACCAACCCTCCCCCCCCCCATAGATTGGCTACACGTCGTCTGCGTGGAAAGTAGATTGATAGGGCGTGCCTGAATATAATAATAAGTTTTTTTATTTTTTTTTCATTTTGTGCGGTGGTTAGAATGCCATACCATCATATTATCAGACAAAATAAGGTTGTGGAAATACAATATAGTATAGAGTAATGAAATGACTACCCAAAGCGCTTCATGTCATGGGATTGAAAAACCAAATAGACTGTGAAAATGGCTACACCATTTTCAAAAAATGGGGGGGGGGCATAATGTCATGGACATATGAGGTAGACAGCGGTAAACTGATAGAGTAAGAACATGTTTACCATAGAGGAGTGATTGGCAGAGTAAGAACAGTTCACATGATCACTACGAACAAAGACACACGACTAAGTTGAGGGAAGTCGGTGAGCAACAGGTGATGATGATGAGCAAAGGGAAGTGACTCCGAGAAGTTGCGTATCACGTGACACTAGTTGTGTGTTCCACGGACGAGACACGGCTGGAGAGAATCAGTCTCGCCAGGGTCTGTGTCGGAGAAGGTTGTGAGAACAAGTACAGAAGCCACGCGACATGAAGTTGACATTAATCCCAGGTTGGAATGACACTTCAGCCTGAGGCAAAAGTATGTCACATAAGCCGAGCGACCAATTGCACAGCCAGTCAAGCTCGATAATCAGCACGCCGAGTGAACGGCAGTTGAGCGCGACATGGCCGCTGTCAAGGGCAAGGCAGTCCGTAAGTTGATGCTAGAGATAACACTTGTATAAGAACGGTACTGCAGTGTTGAACATTGTTAGATTGTTGTATATTCCTAGTATGTCAGCCCGCACCTGTCGGCAATTGATTATTGTGAAGTGCGGCGATGATTGCCAATAATAAATACTCAGAAAATGGCAAGGACATTGGCTTGTTTCCTATTTTCATGTGATACACGTTCCTGCTTACTTCTGTCACTGTGGCTGCACAGACGAGCCAGTAATCAGCTACATGGCATCACCAGAATGCTGAACGCAATATATGATACTGGAGATATACCTTATGACTTATGTAATTCTATATTTATTTTGAATAACGAAGACACAAACAATAGATTGCACGATTTATTGCCTAGCATATTTCGCTTCATCTCGTCAGGTACATACTGCAGAAATCACACAACTTACGTGAATTAACTAGATAAATCCTTCAAGTTGAAATATACACATATTCGCACAGTAATGTCACTTGTCTACCACGGTAATTTTAAGCTGACTAACATGTCTTTCTGTTTGCACAATTCTGGCTTGCGTTGATAGATCATAATTGCTTCTGCAAATTTTAACAAGCGAGTATTTTGTGTGTTAAACAACACGAGAAAGGCAGTGTTTCTGTCCACCACATGGCCACTGTCGACAATGTGCCTATATTTCTATATTTCTATATCTATATCTATATTTATTGAAATTCCGAAGAAATCAAGAGCCTTGGAATGTGATCAACATCGAACAATTAGTATAATGAGCCACATCACGAAGATTTTGCTAAGAATTATCATGCAAAGAGTTAAGAAGAAAATACAACCCGAAATCGGAGAAGAACAATGTGGGTTTGTAGAAGGCAAGGGTACAGTAAATGCTATGTATATACTGAGAACAGTAATTGAACGTTCTATAGAAGTAAACAAAGATCTATATCTTTGCTTTATCGACTACACAGAAGCTTTCATTGGGGGACGATGCATCAATAACATTAAATATGCAGATGATACAGTCTTGATTGCAGACAATCAATAGGACCTGCATCATTTAGTAGATGCGGTTGTTGCACACAGTGAACAACTAGGGATAGAATTGAATTGTCAGAAGACACAAATTATGGCCGTCACTGGGAAGAAGGAAATACCACAATGTACGATAAATGGGCATATTCTTAAGCAAGTGAATCGATACAGTTATCTCGGTACAGTCATAACAGTGATGGGAGATGCCTTGAAGAGATTAGAACAAGAATTGCCATTGCGAAGGTAGCCTTTTTCAAGATGGACAACATACTGACCAATAAAAAGATATCAATTGAAACGAGAAAAAGAGTGTTTAAGTGCTACATAGAACCTATACTTTTGTATGGCATTGAAGCTTGGACAATGAGCAGTCAAACTGAGAAAAAAAAAACATGGCTGTGGATATGTGGTTTCTGAGAAAAATGCAAAGAATACAATGGACAGACAGAAAAACCAATGAACAAGGAGTTTAAGAAACAAATTGAAAATCATAAATTGATTAGAGACATTAGACGTAAACAGCCAAAATTCTTTGGGCATGTTTTGAGAAGAAATGAACTGGAGAACTTAGTGACAACTGGCAAGATCGAAGGGCAGAGACCAAGGGGAAGACCGAGAAGTAAATACCTGGATGGCTTGGCCACATGACATGGTCGAGACAGGAACACTGAGCTGATCAACGACTCTGGTGATCGAGTGAGATGGCAGAATATGACAGCCCACGCTTATCGGCATGGCACATGATGGATGGTTGGAACCGAATGTCGTACTCCAGAATCGAACCCTTCACAACCTTCGAAGCAAGGCAGTGTCACTTGTCGTCCCTGGGGGGAAGTGGAATCAACAAGCACACATTTTTAATTCCCTATCCTCAGCTTGAGCGTCTGTCGGACCTTTGTCTACACACCCCCTTTCAGTCTCTGGATAACTATCTCTCTCTCTCTCTCTCTCTCTCTCTCTCTCTCTCTCTCTCTCTCTCTCTCTCTCTCTCGTCTCCGGAGAGTGAAGACGTGTTTTCGTATCTCTTACTTCTCAGATTATTATTACTGCAAGATGAATCACCTATCATGGATTTTTATATCAATGTGCTCGTTGTGATTCTGAGGATGTTGTTAAATAGTTTTTAGATTAATACAAGTGTTGATTATCGCAAAAATATGTGTTATATATAATATTCATTTCGAGTGATAGTTGAACACTATTAAATTTTAACCAATCAAGTGCACGAGGCGTGTCAGATACAACCACTGGACCTCAAATTGCCCGCGGCGTGGCTAGATAACAATGCGATTGCTGCGTTCTTCAAGTTTAGTTATTCGTAATATTATGCAATAATGTCAGGGGAAGGAGAGTGCTCCGTATTGGAAGTGAATGGTGAAAGGACTCGCTCAGGTTTACGATCGGCTGTCAATAAAACTTAATCGCTAAACAAAGAGAGGGCCGTGAAGAACAAGCTATCCAAGTGCATAAATCCCAACGGCCTAGTCGTCAAACACACCAACTCAGGACAGTGTGTTACTGTTTCCTTCAACAACACATTCCATTATTAGGCATTCCGAACTTGCCTACTCAACTACTACAGGCTTGAACTAATTGAACACAGGTAAGATAAGCACGGGGCCCACGTTGAGGGTCTTATTACGACGCCAGTGATTACGATACATTTGTACCACAGTAAAAATAAACTCATGACACAGGGCAGTAATGAAAACATTAATTCCTGGCTAAAAGTAGATTTTGTTGAACTTGAAAACTCGACACAGGCATTCACCGAATCTACGCAGCCCACAACTACAGTTGTCGACAGCACACCAGCAAACAATGTTCGTCAATTAACTCATACGATGAGTGTACATGACAACATCAACACGAGGCCTGCCAACCCACCAGTGCTCTTGGCCATTGAATACCCAATGGAGCGTATCCAAAACAACATAGAACCCAATGTTGACATTGTTGAAGAAGTACCTGCCTCAGATAACAATAGCATCTTAACTATCAATGGACATTCGTGCGACTGTAAACAGCGCATTGAGGAACTAGAATAATCACTAAAGGCGCTCATTGTCACTGTTTCAACCAACATTGAAGCAAACAACAAGATAAGCAGTGATTACAATGCTCTCAAGACAGAAGTCGCACTTCTGCGAGATGAAAATTTACTGCTGAGAAATACAGTTCAAATCTTACAGAATGTGTCCTCTACCAACCAAACCGAAGAAGCATGTAATTCCCAAGCAACCGCTTCATCCTTAGGAAATCTTGGGGAAGCTCAATCCCACCCAGAACAGATAAGCGCTATGAAAACACCTCAATGCACAGAGGAAGATAAACAACAACAAACACCTCAATGCGCAGACAAAGATAAACAACAACAAGCAGTCTACCCCATTGACGTCAAAATAAGCAATAGGTTCGAAGTACTTCAAGAAAAGTCACCAGAAAACCTACAGTGCTCTAACATGCTGCCAACGGGCAAGACAAGCCTACAAGATACATCGAGAGAACCACATGGAGACATAAAGACTGCTGATAATCGGAAATGGATGAAACAACGGGCGAGACGTGCTGAAAACCAACATGTACAGACAGCACGACCTGACTGTACACATATTATACTAGGCGATTCCTTAATGAAAGGTTTATACAGCGACAGGATGGCCACGTCAGACAAAGACATTGTTTCAATAATCCCACTGCCTGGGACTGGTGTAGACCGGCTAACAGACAAGATTAGCAGGTTGGCTGTTAATCATAGCGTTAGAAGGGCAAGCGCACATATTGGTATCACCGACACCATGAACAACCAACAAATCACTGAGTCTCAACTACTGGTACTCTTGAACGGATTACGTCACACTTTCCCTAACTCATCCATTTTCTTCTCCTCCATCATATAACCAAGTTATGGACAGCAGCGCCGTCTAGCGGACATAAATAACAACATTTTGCAGAAGTTCTGTTCTCAAAACATGATACAATTCATCAACAACACAGCATCATTCACTTCACAGGCAGGCGCACCAAAAAAGAGTCTTTATAAGGATCAAATACATTTGTCTACATTGGGCACCAGTTTTCTCGCCAAGAATATCAAATATCCTGAACGGACATACCATACATCCAATACGGGATCGCGCCGGACACTTTTAGCTACTCCTGAAACTCAAGCCAGACGACATACTCCCGTCACATCAAGAACCAATAGGACAGAAGTGTGCAGACCACTCATAACCACTGCACCTGAAATCCAAGCCAGACGGGACACTACCACTACACCAAGTCCGTTAAATACTTTCACACAGGAGGGTAATAATTACGAAGATATTTTTCCTATTCTCCCCAGAAAGGAACCAACTCTCAGCAACAACGATGTGCCACCACAACCTCCTGTTAGCCACCAACCAGAGGCTCTAGTTGGTAGTCATTACATACCCATGAGATATCATCAGTACCCATTTCATTGTAACCCAGAATGGTTGCACCTCACACGGTATAGCCCAGCTACACTTCGTCAAGCACTTATAATGTCGCTATACCAACAACCAACACAACCTGGTATTTACTAGCAACTTAGCACAAAGCTACACCGGATCTCGGTACAAGAAAGAGCCTCTCCTTGAACGTTTATCTGCATATTTGGTTACTACTTGATCTAGTAACGTATTAGGTTATAAGCAACTACAAACATTGACTTGTTTTGACTTTATATTAATTGATAGTACTTAGCTGTATAGCTTTATAATACTTTTCATTGTGTTTTTACTGTGAGTGAGGGGGTCTTCACTGTTCTTCCTTCTGCTTACTGTTTAACGTTTTATTTCCCGTGTGGGATACTCCGTTTTAAACAGAGACATTGACTTGTATGGTCATTTATTAATTCTTTTGGATAACAGTTGGTTACTTAGCTTGTGAAGTAGTTTTTTTTTCAGGTTAATTATTTGTTGTATGTTCTTTAATTCGTTTTGTTCCGTGTTTTCATTATATTCGTTGGTCTAATTAGTTATATCGTTATAATATTGTCATTTACATATCTATTTGTATTACTGATATTTTGTAAGTTAATGTAATTCTGATTTTTTTTTTTTTATGATCTTGTATTTTTGCTTAACTTTGACTAATTTACACTTTCTTCATGGATGAAATGTCTGAGAAGTGGCAACACTGGCTCAATAAGTCAGGAATACGCCTTGGACACTTAAACATTTGCAGCTTATTTAACAAGCTACCAGAGTTATCTTCTATTCTTAATCAAAATTTTCATTTTGTCGGCCTTAGTGAAAGTAGACTTAATGATAACATTTCAGATGAGGACATATCTATTAAAGGGTACAAAGTTTTTAGAAGGGATCCCTGTAGGAAACAAGAGACAGGCATAGTAACCTATGTTTCTAATTTACTAAATACTCACCGTAGGCTAGACTTTGAAACTTGCGAAATAGAATGTATGTGGTTAGAGTTAAAACTTCAAAACCGCACACCCCTGATAATTGGCTACCTCTATAGAAATCCCAGTGCTGGACACGTCTGGTACGAAAACTTCACTACCATGATGGATGTGGTTTTCGCTTCCGGGAAGGAAATTATACTACTCAGAGACTTTAACATTGACACCAACAAATCCAACATAATATGGGGAAATATAATTGCATCATACAATTTCCAACAAATAGTACAACAGGCTACTAGAGTAACAAAGTCATCTTCAACAGTCATAGATCACATTTATGTAACTTGCTCAGACAACATCATAGAATGCGCTGTACCCAATTGTGCAATGAGCGATCACTACCCAATATGCTGCACGTGGTCTAAACAAGGAAGTAAAACTCCTAAACATAAACACATAAGTGTAAAATATAGAAGTTACAAACATTTCAACCAAAACGCTTTTTTACAGGACTTGCTCAGTTCACCTCTAGACAATGTTTGTCAGCTTCCTGACCCGGATGATGCTCTGGAATTCTGGATGAAAACATTTATTGACGTTTTTGATAAACATGTGCCAATCAAGGAAGTTCGAGTAAAACACCATGTCAAGCCACCTTGAATCACCCAGGAAATACTTTAAATTATGAGAGACAGAGATAAAGCACATAAAAAGCGGGATCTCAGCGCATACCGTACTCTTAGAAACAAAGTTCAATATACCATACGACGGGAAAAGAAAAATTACTTTAAGAACTTAGTAATGGATAAAACAAATAGTAAGGATATATGGAAGGCAATTAACACCTTGACAAACAAGTATAACTTCCGAAATTCTTTACCATCAAATCATATTACATGCGACCAATTCAGTAATTTTTTTCAAACTGACATAGACCAGTTGAAGGCTTCAATACTTAATTCTCCTTGCAACTTATCTTTACTGTCATCGTTTTGCGAGAATAGATGCTCCGGCGATATTCTTTCCGACATACCGCTAATGACAATCACTGAGGTATTCACTTACCTCAGTAACCTAAAAAACACAACCTCATCTGGGTTAGATGGAATCAGCAACCGGATTGTCCGTTGTGCTGCGCCAGTGATCTGTATATCACTAACCTATGTATATAATCAGTGTCTCACCAAAGGCCACTTTCCATCAGCTCTCAAAATCGCTAAAGTGTACCCTCTTCTTAAATCTGGTTCATTGGACAATGATCTCCCGAACAATTACAGACCCATTTCCTTACTATCATCACTATCTAAGTCACTAGAAAAACACATCCATAAAGTAACATTACAGTATTTAGTTCGCAACAAGCTTATTGTTGACAACCAATCAGGATTTCGACCAAAATATTCTTGCCATACGGCCCTAACAAATATGATAGAAAATTGGCACCAGAATATAAACAACAACAGTCTATGTGGAACTGTGTTTATTGATTTCAAGAAAGCATTTGATATGATAGACCATGTTATTTTAATTAAAAAACTTGAGACCATGAAAATTGGCCCTAATGTAGTCACTCTAATATCATCTTTTCTATCAAACAGAAAGCAAGTAGTATCACATAATAAATGTCTGTCTCATACCACTACCTTCAATATTGGAGTACCGCAAGGCTCTATTCTTGGCCCTCTATTGTTTGCCATATATATTAACGATCTACCTTTACATCTTTCGTCGTCCTGCGATCTATTTGCAGACGACTGTACAGTGTACACAAATGCTGAAAACTGTATTTTATTGGAGTCGTCTTTACAACAAGAATTAAATAATGTAGTTAGGTGGAGCTATTCAAACCGTATGCAAATTAACAACACTAAAACAAAATCAATGTTACTAACAACCAGACAAAGACTTCAAACTCTTAGCTCACACACATCACTTCAACTTCACATCGATAACATGCCAGTAGAAAGTGTAATTGAGCACAAAACATTAGGCATAATCATTGATAGAAACCTAACCTTTAATTCCCACGTTCAAGCGCTTATTAAACAAACAGCGAAAAAGGTCTACCAACTCGCCAAAATTAAAAACTTCCTTGATGAGGACACAAGGAAACTATTCTATACTTCTCATATACAGACACACTTTGACTACTGCTCTACAATCTGGGATGGTTGTTCTAATTCAAACACCAAGCGACTTTACTCACTCCAGAAATGGGCCATGAGTCTAATTTATAACAAACATTTATCTGACAATCCTAGCCTGTATAAACGCCTTCAGTTACTACCACTCCACAAACGCCTGCTTTTCAATAAAGCTAAACTAATTCACAAAATCCTGCATCGAAATGCCCCAAATTACCTTTGGCCATTGTTTAAATATAATGCTAGATACAGTAAACGTTTAAATATATTACACATTCCGAAGCCTAGGATTGACTTATACAAAACAAGCTTAACGTACTTTGCAGCTCAGCTGTGGAACAATCTTCCACAAGAAATCTTCCACAAGAAATCAAAGACATCACCAATCCCTATTCATATAATCTCAAATTACTCGAACACTATCTCACTACGGATTATCTTCCCCCTTAATAATAGAGATAATAATAATAATAACAAAACCCTAGTATAACAGCCAGTCCCCTTTTGGTAGGCCAGTATATTCCACATGGCTAATAACAAGTGTCAGACCATTATCTAATTTTACTGTGTCGTGAAGTTTTGATGTTCGCATTTTGCCCATGCCTTTATAATGCATATCTTTTATATTGTTGCTGTTCTCTGTTAGCCTTGAATGATGTGTGAATGAAATAATGTATGAAAGAGAGTGATAGAAGGGCAGAATGTTAGACGGGCCTGCGTGCCCAATTCTTAACCCTTTGAAAATAAAGTTTGTTCGTTCGTTCGTTCGTTCGTTCGTTCTCTCTCTCTCTCTCTCTCTCTCTCTCTCTCTCTCTCTCTCTCTCTCTCTCTCTCTCTCTCTCTCTCTCTCTCTCTCTCTCTCTCTCTCTTCTTACCATAAGACAATACCCCTCTTCATATTTCTCCAGAACATACCCACACAACTCTGGCTTCTAACAAACGATACAATAATGTAATAAAGAAAAAAATGTCAGGTGTGTGCAATTTATGTGTATAGAACGTCTGTAGAATTGTCAGTTGCGTATGCGAGATGAGACCAGGTAGTTCAGAATCTTTCATCACAGTGTCCGGCCATACCACAACACAACACAGCGTGTCAGAGGGACCTCACCAAATGAAGCGTCTCTCCGGCCAGGGGTCGACTTCTTTCCGTTGCTCGTGGATAGTCTGGATGCCTGATTACTAGTGCTGAATATGGCACAATACTGTCCATGAATCCGGAACACACGATGTACCTAATATGTCTGTAAAAATCCTGTAACTTAGGAACCCTTCCACCTATCACACACGATCTCAAAAATAAAAAAAAAATACCTTCTGTCTTGTTGGACAATGTTACTGAATAAATCACTTTACTATTCCACCTCTCTATCTTTACTTAATGTTTTGCATATCCTTTACAGGACATCGCTGTCAACATCAGCATCTTTCAGCTGTATGTTGATTTCTTGGCAAGATTACGCTCAGTAGTTTGCCATTGCTTTCTGAGCGGCCGGCCCAGTTATCCCGCAAGTCACCAGCGGGGATCGAACCGCTCCCAGCTCTCGCCCCGCTACGAGACTCTGCGTGATAAACGGGATTACGGAGAAAGTGTTGTAACCCCTCGGCCAGAGAGACCGGCTACCTCTCTATCTACTATTGTCATAATCCAAGGAGGTGTTTATAATTTCTTAAAATCAACTGTCGTGGGCACTCAATCACTGATAAACTAGCCCTTTTATGATAAACACTCTTGTTTTAGACGAGACTATGATTTGTGGAACGGTGTCCCATTGCCGAGGCCATCTAGCAAACTTCTCTCGGACCTACTGCCATTGTCCTCCTCTCTGAGTTGTCATTACGTTCGCAGATAGTAGAACCTTATGTAAGCTATTCCGTTCAGAATTGAAACCACAAATTGTCATAATAGACAAATGTCCGTTGCCTTTAACCAACACTAGACACCGTGATTTCTTTTCTTATTTAGCCTGGAACAGACGAACAGTTCCTTTCTTATTAATCCATCTTGCACACTGATGGTAACTGCGTTTTTCACTGCCGCGAACTGTGTCTGAATGGCGTCACTGTCTTGGCCTGAATCCAGGTTCCGACAGACTCTCTCACTCTCATTCTGGGATCGGGTAAACAACATACCGACCTACTCCTCTTTGATCCGAGAAATCCCTCCCCTGCACACAAAGAATGCTGGTCGGCGTGTGATCTGGGAAACCTTTCCCGACAACAAAGGGCTGTGGCGCCTAGCGACGGCTGTTTTGGGTACTTCATCATTCTGACGGCATCTTCAGTAATTCCGTGACAGGCAGGTGGCTCAACCACTTCGTAACGTAGACCACCGTGTTACTGTATTATGTTTGATGGTATTATGCCGTTGGCTCTGTGAACTGTTTAACCTAGGTATTACTATCTCACGCACCCGTCTGACTATTTTTGAACGGTCTCCACTGTTGTTGGTTAGGAAGCTCAGAGTCGGTGACATTTTCAAATTCTTTATTGTTGATTGTGATTTAGCTGACATGTGGTTTAGTCTGTGGACATTATGTTTATAAGTTCTGAAAAAACTATTTTGATCCATAATGTGTCTTTTGACAGAAATCATTAACTCTTATAATCAATCGTCTAGCACCATTTGAAAGAATGATTGTGTCACCTGTATATTTGAGTTCTGCAATTGAATTTCTACCAATTGTAAATGCATCAAAGGTGTCACTTATCTGATCATTTTTGACATTACTTCTAATTATAATTTGAACATGAATAGGGAGATAATTCAGTCTTGTCTTACTCCCCTTTGCGCCTTAATTCGGTGTGTTGTTTCAGTGCATACTCTTACAGCTGCATGTTGTTCTTGATATAATGATTTAATTTTTTTAAAAATTCGCATATTCTTTACAGGACATCGCTGTCATCATCAGCATCTTTCAGCTGATTGTTAATTACTTGGCAAGATTACGCTCAGTAGTTTGCCATGGCTTTGTGAGCGGCCGGCTCATTATCCCGCAAGTCACCAGCACGGGTAGAACCGCTTCCAATTCTCGTGCGCTGCGTTACCCTTCGTGGATAAACGGGATTACGGAGCAAAGTCATGTAACCCCTCGGCCAGAGAGACCGGCAATGATTTAATTAAAAGCAGCAAGTAGTATTGGAATCTCCGTAGTTTTTATGAAGTTCCCTTGTTTCTGATGCTGAATATTGTCGAAGGTCTTTCTATAGTTTGTGTTATGCTTTATAATTCCATCATGCATATGTTATAATTCCATGAACTTGTTATATTGCATAATTCCATCAACGTGTTATATTTTATAATTCTATCAACGTGTTATATGTTAGGTGTGAGCTCTCAATGTCCCTCACACTGGACATTCTTCCAAGAAAACTGTTATCGTTACGGAGACAAAGCCATTACCTGGACAGAGGCACAGGTATTGTCAGTTATATACCCTCTTGTGTGAGGTCAGCATGGCTAAATGGTTCATATAGATTGTTTTTAAACTTCCCGTGTGCTGCAGCAGAGGGAGCGGGTTCAACCCCATCACAGGTCATTTGGACTAAAATGTTGACTTCTCGTCATTGACATTGGGAAGTAAATTACAACCACCTCTGAAGTCAAAGTGGGTTTTCTTGGTGGCGAGGTACATTGGTGATAGGCAAAGCTAACCCACACGCAGAAATCAGTCCAATGTACTAGAAGTAGTAGCACGTGCATGGCCTACGTTTGAGTTCAAAGCTAACAAACGTAAACAATATATTGTACAATATTATACATAACAAGTACATAACAATAATCCCCCAACCCACACATCCCACTCCCGCCCGCCCACATACACCATCTCCCCACCCACACACACATATCTCCCACCCACCACACATCCTTCCACACACATCCCCCGCCCACTCACACATAAAACCAGGCACACATGCATGCATCCACCCATCAATAACCCACCCACACATCCCCCCACCTTCACACATCTCCACACCCACACGCACACATCCTCCACCTATCCCATAACCTACCAACACTCACCCACCCACATATCCTCCACCACCAACCCACACACCCCCAACCACTCAGCCAAACACACATCCCCCAACCACATATCTCTCACCCACACACACATATCCCCACCCACCCACACATCCCCAACTTCCAAACATCCACACCACCCACACATACATCCTCCACCCACTCACATTTACCCCATCCACACTCTCACACTCCCACCCACACAGACATATCCCATTCACAGACACACCCCACCCCCAACACCCATCACACACCCATCCCCCAACCCACACACATCTGCCGCACACCAATACACCCAACCAAATACACATTCCCTACCCACACCCCAAACCCACCAACACTCACACACTTCCAACAATCCTCCCACATATCCCTACCCACACAAACATCCCTCACACACACACACATACATCCCCAACCGACCATACATCCCTTCACCCATTCACACATCACCCATCAACCTACATACATCCTCACACAAATCCCTCCACACATACATTCCCCAACCTCCCCCCCCACCACACGCACAAACATCCCTCACATACACACCCACACACACATCCTCACATCTAGACACATACATGATGCGAGACACTGACGGTTGTCGCTAGCTTTCTCGCAAAAATTGTAAGAAATTGAGAAACAATTTTAGATATACATTGTGTAGCGTAAAAAATTGGTGATGCAATTCAACTCTCTCTCTTTTCTCTATCTCACACACACACACTCTCTCTCTCTCTCTCTCTCTCTCTCTCTCTCTCTCTCTCTCTCTCTCTCTCTCTCTCTCTAACTCTTTAACTCACGTTACGGTAATGTTAAAGTTTATATGATGAAATCAAGTGGCATACAAAGTGATAATATGAAAGATGAGAATACACAAAAAATATGGAATGGCATGTTACAGGACATGCGTGCGCTCAATACACACACACACACACACACACACACACACTCTCTCTCTCTCTCTCCCTCTCTCTCTTTCTCTTACACAGGCACACACACACACTCTCTCACACTCATTAACTCTCTCTCTCATTCATACTCCCTAACTCTCTCACTCACTCTACAGTGATGTACATGTGTTCATACTATAAATGATAACATCACTTCAAAATGATTATATGAACATGAGAATACGCACAAAATATGGAATAGAATGTTACCTGACATGCGTGCGCTCAAATCTCTCTCTCTCTCTCTCTCTCTCTCTCTCTCTCTCTCTCTCTCTCTCTCTCTTTCTCTCTCTCTCTCTCTCTTCTCACCAACACACACACACACACACACACACACAGACACTCACAAACAATGCGCGCATACATACACATACACACACACCACACACACACACTAACACATCCATTCTCCCACTGTCTCTTTCTCTCACTCACTCACACACACACTCTCTCTCTCTCTCTCTCTCTCTCTCTCTCTCTTTCTCTCTCTCTCACAGTCACTATTTCACCCATTAAGTTACTCTCTCCATCTTTCATTCACACTATATCACACTCTCTTTCACTCTCACTCACACACAGACACACACCCTCACGCTATCAAATACACACTCCCTCGCATACACACTAAAGCATATACACATTCACACACGAGCATACACACACAATACACACATGCCAATACACACATATACCAACGCACACATACACACCTACACGCATCCACACCCATACACACATACTTACACATACGTACACACATATATACACTCCCTCGCATACACTGCACGCATGCACACATACACACACATATGCACATACATACACGAACATACACATGTATACACACGCACATACACATATATACACACGCACATACATATAAACATACA
Organism: Cepaea hortensis; assembly: GCA_963921405.1. Lineage (NCBI taxonomy): Eukaryota > Metazoa > Mollusca > Gastropoda > Stylommatophora > Helicidae > Cepaea > Cepaea hortensis. The sequence continues at coordinate 174,686 of CAWUFQ010000091.1, read as the reverse complement.
CGCATGTACGCACTCATAAACACACATATAAACATACTCACACACAAATACACACACACATACACACATTTACACATACTTACACATACACATCCATACGCACATTCAGACATGCACACGCATACACCCACATGCACACATATAAACACACACATACACATATATGGACACACGTACACACCCACCCATCCACCCATCCACCCACATATTCACACATACACACTGCCTCACATAATCTCACTATCTCACTCACACTCACTCATTTACTCTCTAAACCACACGAACTCACTCTCTTCCTCACACACACAGACAAGTACACAGACACACACACTCACCCACTTTATCTCTCTCTCACTCATTAACTTCTCATGCACTCTCTCACTCACCCACTGTCTCTCTCTTACACACTCACTCGCTCGCTGGCTCGCTGGACACACGCACATACACACATACTCACAAATTCTCCCCCTCACTCACTACCTCACTCACCCTTACTCACTCACTCACTCACTCGCTGGCTCTCTAACTCACACTCACTCACTCACTTTCTCATTCTCTCTCACAGACAGGCAGAAACACAATACAACCTCTTTCTCACACTAACTCATTCTCTCACTCAATGTCTTACACATACGTGCACACAGACATTCACTTCTCTTTCATTCACGCAGGCACACGCGCATACATACTCTCTCACTTTCTCTGTCTCATACACACTCTCTCACTGGCACTCTTTCTCATTCACTCTCTCGCCCACTCTCTCACTCACACAGTGAAAAATGATAGTGAAAAAATTATACCTGTAGGTGACTTATAGAGGCATATTGTCGGTATGAAGTAAGTATTGAAAGAGTTTTCGGTTGATTGTGTAGGGACTCATTGGCGTTTTCAGATCTGGTGGAAGGCTATTCCACAAGTGAACACCAGAATACGTGAAACATGCTTTGTTTAAGTCCAATCTAGGCTTCAGAGCCTGTAATAAATTTAAGCGCTTACTGTTTATTGCATTAGATTGAATTAACGTTAGAAGATACTCTGGGGTATTTTCAGATATTTTATTCACTAATTTAGCGTTGATAAAAAGGAATCGCTTTCGAAGTGGTAGAAGTCTTAGATGACTATGTAAGTTATTACTTTCAACGTGCTCTATGCCAGAAACTAGACGTATAGCGCGGTTTTGAAGTGAAAACATTCGTTTCATATTCGATTTAGGGCAACCATCCCAGACTGTGGTACAATAGTCGAGAGGTGATTGGATATAGAATGCATAGAATATTTTTCTTGTGCTTTCATCCAAGAAGTGCTGAATTTTAGTAAGTTAGTAAACTTTTTGTGCTTTTCTCTTGGTAAGGACGTGAATATGAGAGCTCCAGTTTAGATGTCTGTCAATTAAAAGACCTAACGTTTTGCGTTCATTTACATTAACATTAAGATTTAGTGTATAGTCAGGGTAAGGATAGAGAGCAGGTTGCTGTGGAACTACAAACCGAACTCAATCGCATAAGTACTTGGTGTGATGAAGCTGGGGCAATGGACAACCCAACAAAGGCAACAGTGACTTGGTTCTCGTTGAATAATCATATTGTCAACACTCCAACACCAACTGTAAAGCTGCGTTCAGAGACGGTGGAAAGAACGCAGGCAATGAATTACCTGCGGATACGGTTTGATCGAAGCCTTGCTTATAATGAGCACATAGACCAGGTGATAACAAAGGCCAATCGGGGTTTGGCTGCGATGCGGGTGATGGCGGCAGCAAACTGTGAGCAGCGCCATCTATGTCTTCTGTACCAGGGGCTGGTCATGTCTGTTTTTGAGTATGCAATGGCAATCCTGACTCTCAGCCGTAAGCAGATAGAAAGGATGGGATGGATACAGAATGAAGCTATGCGCATTATTCTTGGATGTACAAGAGATACAGCATGCAGGGCGATGCGCTACCTTCTTGATTTTCCAACCATTGAAGACAGAATACAAGTTTGCAGAGCACGCACCTACCTCAGAGTTAACGCAGACACACAACATCCACTACATAGTGAAATTATGAAGGTGAAGGGCAACAGGTTAAAGAGAGGACGGTCGTGGATGGGTCAAGCCGAGGACATTCTTCAACAGGTGTGTTCACTTGAGGACTTAGAACCTGGCGAGGAGTGGGTACAAGTGCCAACAGATTTCTGCACATCCTTTTCAGTTTGCATCCAACTAGATATAAAATGCAGACAAGAAAATCCGGCTGATGTGGAGGCTGAAGTACATGAGTTGATTTTCGAGAATTCGCTAGACGGTGATGCTGTCATCTACACAGATGGGTCGGTCGTCCGACATGGGAGAAGTTCATTGGCCTTTACGGCTCGGGCCGGAGGGAGAATTGTGAAGGAGGACTCTGGTGCCTTCACTGAAACCACGAGTAGCCTGACTATGGAAGTCGTGGCGATAAGTAAAGCAATAACATGGCTCGAGACACATACATTCACTAGGGTATGTTTCCTTAGCGACTCAATGAACATGATCAAGAGGATAGAGGAGGTGTCGATCCGAAGAGAATGGATGCTGCCTCTGGAGCGGTCTCGGCTGGCAAAGATTTGTTTCATCTTCGTGCCAGGGCATGCGGGAGTACAAGGAAATGAGTGGAACCAAGTGATGACTGTGAATCTACAACCATGGCCAGACTGCGAGAACAGCAAATTAAAAGACGTGTGGCCAAGCAAGAACACTACGCAGGAAGCCAAAGAAGATTGATAAACCAACACAGAACTGGCGTCGTTAGCCGCTACACGCTGCGGGATTTGCTGAAGAGGGGATCCGAGCACTTATGGACTGAATGGTTCGATGTGCAATGAGGATGATATGTCGACTAACTAACTAACTAACTAACTAACTAACTAACTAACTAACTAACTAACTAACTAACTAACTAACTAACTAATTAACTAACTAACTAACTAACTAACTAACTAACTAATATTAATAATAGGTAACGTGTCCAAGTGGAGATCGAGCTGTGTCCCAGTTATGGCTAGGGTCTCTAGTTTTGGTCGTTATATAGATAGATAGATAGATAGATAGATAGATAGGATAGATAGATAGATAGAAAGATAGATAGATAGATAGATAGATAGATAGATAGATAGATAGATAGATAGATAGATAGATAGATAGATAGATAGATAGATAGATAGATAGATAGATAGATAGATAGATAGAACGAACTTTATTTTCGAAGGGTAACAAATTGGGCACGCAGGCCCGTCTTACATTCGGCCCTTCCAATCACTGATCTTTCGTTCATCAGTGCATAGTGCATTCACATAGGAAAAAAACATTGTCAAATGAATGTTGTAAGCATAAACAATGCATGTTACCATGTTATGAGAGAAATCACATGCCCTATCCATCCGCGTGTCCTCCACACACACACCCACCATTCAACCACACACATACCAACAGGCACATACATGACCCCATCCATCCATCCATCCCCCAACCCACACATCCTACACACACACACACACAACATACATAATCTCCCCCCCCCCACACACACACACATCTCCCACCTACCACACATCCCACACCCACACACAAACCCAGGCACACATTCATGTAACCACCTATCCATACCCACCCACACATGCCCCCACCTTCACATATCTCCCCACCCACACGCACACATCCTCCACCCCAAACCATAACCTACCAACACTCACCCACACACATATCCTCCACCACCCACCCACACACCCCCAACTACTCAGCCAAACACATATCCTACACCCACACACGCATATTACCGCCAACTCACATATCCTACACTTACCCACACACAAAAAACGCACACACCCACACATCCCCTACTTACACACATATAACACACCCACACAATCTCCCCCACCCACCCACAGACACACACACACACACACACACACACATCCCCCCCACCCCAACCTACACACTCACCCTCCCACACACCCTCCAACAACCCAATTGCCAACCCCCCCCCCCCCTCCCCACCCCGATCTCTAATCACAAACAGACAGACAGACAGACAGATAGACCGACCGACCGACCGACCGACCGACCGACCGACCGACTGACCGACGGACCGACCCCGACCGACCGACCGACCGACCGACCGACCGACCAACCGACCGACCGACCGACCGATCGATCGATCGATCGATCGATCGATCGATAGATAGATAGATAGATAGATAGATAGATAGATAGATAGATAGATAGATAGATAGATAGATAGATAGATAGACTGACTGAGACTGTGGCTTGGACGAATATCATCAGCAGAGTGAAACCACAATACTCTTAGACCGAGATCTGTGAATTGAAATAAACGCCAATGCCAGCTGGCAGGGTAAACGTTGTTGATGATGATGGTGGTGGCTTACGGTGCAGTAATATAGTATAGGAAGGCAGTTTAAGCCGTAAAAACAAATAAATAAAGGTAACTGACGAATGATATACAGTACTGAAATAGACATGAATCGCATTATCTCTTTTGTTGGTGTAACTTTAATTGAACGTTAACATTAATTATAAAACACTTTACAGTTCATATGCCAGACTCGTGGTGCCAAATTAGTCGAGGTGCCATCACCACAAGAAGACGATGTTCTGAGATCTATGGCCAGGGATAAACGCGGTAAGAAGAATGGGTATGCGAAGGTGTTTTTGGGAGATAAAAGTGTCTATCATATTCATTTGTTTGGAAAAATACATGTTGTATTCCACATTTTAGAGCTTGTATAAGCACTACGGATTAGCTTAGCGGCGAGGTTTAATGCACTGGTGCGCTGATTGAGGGGTACGGTGATCATTCCCTGCTCCGGTCTTGTGTACTTAACGTTAATAGTATAGTAGGCACCCTATCCGGTATTTATTTTTTGAGACGCATATTTCCTCTATATTTCTACTAATTATCGATCGTGCGCCTAATTGTGAAATCTATATTTAGCTTTTCTGGATTTTTTTTTTCCTTCGCTGCCTATGCGTAGGTCAAGGGCGGAAGAGGGGTGGTATACTTAGGGTAGATAACTCGTGCTGCTAAGTTACGTGTACTCATTATATCTTGTACTTAAAAATTATATATTTTATGTGTGTTAATTATGTGTCGTTAATTTGTTTCTTGTAATTGTAGATGGCGACATCTGGTGGGTGTTATTAAATAGGTTGACGTTAGTGCAATGTTTTATATTTTTCCTTACTAAACTAGTCCGACTTACGGCACAGACGGGTTCCCCCTGGAGCATAAAGGCGTGTTATGGCTCCGATCGTCAGAAGCGCTATGGTTATTTTCCTTATATATCTAATAATATGTGGTTTATTGTCATAAGCAAAACATCCTCATATCGAAGGTGGTGGTGTATTGAGATTGGGGTGGGGGTGGGGGGTCGATACATGCGTATATAATGGTGTTTTACGGATCCTAGCGTCAGAAGGGCTATGGTAGTGTTCCTTATATACCTATTAGTAAGTGGTGAGTATTGAAAAGTGACCGCTGGCTTTGAAAAGGAGCACGGTATGTGAAAAAACGAGTTTAGTGTCATAAGTGTTGTAGAAACATCATCATCATATACAGGTTTAGGGGTACGGAATAGGGTACGGGTTACATACCTTCAAATGAAAACCGTAACAAATCACAACGACTAATATATAAACAGAAAGAAACCAGTGGGAAAACATGCTGAGTTGTTTATCGGTTGCTTTTCTTAGGCGTTAGTGTCATAAGCGGAACATATTGAAAATATTTTAGGGCTAAACGACACAGTTGGGTTATGAGTGCAGGGAAGGTTCGCCTGGATATGATGTTATTTGGGCAGTCCTGGAGTATGTGCTCTGCTGTCTGCGACGCCAACCCACATGTGCACATGGCTGAGTCACCAATTTTGAATTTTGTATACATGTGGTTGCGTAATTTATTGTGTCCTGTTCTGAGGCGCAGAATAAAGATCTGTTCTGGTCTGTCCATAACGTGGTAGTCGTCATGAGTAGGGTTTGGTGGCCTGATTTGATCATTCTTTTCGTTTGTTGGTATGTAATAGGCACTTCAGGTTGTTCTTCTTTTGCTCCTTCCTTAGCCAATCGATCAGCTCTGTCGTTTCCGGGTACTCCACAGTGGGATGGTATCCACTGTATGGTGACCTTATGCTGACTGATAAGTTCAGAAAGTAGTGTCCTTAGAACTGGCAATTATACAGACAGGAGCGCCTCTATTACCGATTTTGCAATATCACCATCAGGTTGTGTACCAAGGCTGGTATTTTGTAATTTCTCTGTTGCTATCTTGATTGCCTCAATTTCAGTATCATAGTTATGGCAGTACTTTCCTGTTGGTACTCTGATTGTGTCCCTAGTATTATTTGGGTATTTTATGTACACTCCAGCTCCACCATTTCGAACAGCATTTTGTGCTGACCCATCTGTGTAGACTCGGATCCAGAGGTCCTGTGGGTATTCGTCATCAAGGAAGCTGAGAGTGGCTGTTCTGCGCTGTACACTGTTCTGTTTTGTAGCGATATTCTATGTTCATCTTTCCATGGGGTTCGCTCTGGAATAGTTGTCAACTGTGGGAAGATCGGGGGTTTTCTCTGCAGAGTCGTTTGGCTTGGTGGATAAAACTACTTCTTTTCAACCGCCCCATAGCTAAGTTTTCAAATCGGTTCTTCATAGGGTGGCCTGGCAAGCTGAGGAACTTTTCTGCTTGTATTAGTGTTTTTGTGTCTCTGCGTTATCCCATTGCTTGTGTCCTACCAATTTTCTTCTTTGCTACTATAGGGGTTGATCGCATCCCTCCTGTGATGACTCTAAGATCATGATTTTGCACCTTGTCCAGCTCTTGTAGTGTGGTTTTTGATGATGAACACGATGCAGTTGACCCGTATTCCAGGTGTGGTAGTATGCTATGTTGATAAACTTTGCTAAGTATTTTTCCACTGGCTCCCCATGTGGTTCCACATAGCTTTCTCTGGATGGCTATTTTCCTTCTGGCTTTTGATACTGTTTTTTTTTTTTTAATGTGTTTTCACCATGTCAGCCTGACTCTTATGGGTGTTACATTTATCTGGATGATCCCTGCCTTTTGTTTCGGAGAGAGGGTAAATAGAGTGATGCTGAACTTGTCGGTGTTTATGCTGACACACCATTTATTTGCCCATGCAACAAATCAAATGTATCTACAGCTCTCTGTAGCAATTTGACGGCCACTGATGCATGTTCATTTGTGCTCCACAAAACCAGGTCATCAGCGTACATTGCCGCTTTAATTCCATCCTGCAGATTAGCAAAAAGATCATTGATGAAGATTAGAAAAAGTGTGGGGGACAAGACTCCGCCCTGGGGAACACCGTGACGCAGTAGTACTTTCCTGCTCTTGAGACCGTCTATCTGTACTCGTGCTCTTTTGTTGTGCAAGAATGCTTTCACCAATTTGTACATTCTTCCATTGAATTTACAGATTCTCAGTTTCCTCATCAGACCTTCTTTCCAGACTTTGTCAAAAGGCTTTCTTCAGATCTCTCCATGCCGCAAGTACCAGCTTCTCATCTTGGATATTTAGTTAGTTAGTCGACTGATCATCCTCATTGCACATCGAACCATTCAGTCCATAAGTGCTCGGATCCCCTCCTCAGCAAATCCCGCAGCGTGTAGCGGCTAACGACACCAATTCTGTGTTGGTTTATCAATCTTCTTTGGCTTCCTGCGTAGTGTTCTTGTTTGGCCACCCCTCTTTTAATTTGCTGTTCTCGCAGTCTGCCATGGTTGTAGATTCACAGTCATCACTTGGTTCACGAAAAAGTCTTACTTCTTGTAGAGCATTCAGAATGTCAGCCTGGTCCATGGCGAGTCCGCCCTCCACCGTAGCCTTACCTGCGAGCTTGTCAGCCCGCTCATTTCCTTGTACTCCTGCATCCCCTGGCACGAAGATGAAACTAATCTTTGCCAGCCGAGATTGCTCCAGAGACAGCAACCATTCTCTTCGGATCCACCCCACCTCTAACCTCTTGATCATGTTCATTGAGTCGCTAAGGAAACATGCCCTAGTGAATGTATGTGTCTCGAGCCATGTTATTGCTTTACTTACTGCCATGGCTTTCATAGTCAGGCTACTTGCGGTTTCAGTGAAAGAACCAGAGTCTTCCTTCACAATTCTCCCTCCGGCCTGAGCCGTAAAGGCCCACGAGCTTCTCACATGTCGGACGACCGACCCATCTGTGTAGATGACAGCATCATCGTCTAGCGAATTCTCGAAAATCAACGCTTGTACTTCAGTTTCCACAGCAGCCGGATTTTCTTGTCTGCATTTTATATCTAGTTGGATGCAAACTGAAAAGGATGTGCAGAAATCTGTTGGCATTTGTACCCACTTCTCGCCAGGTTCTAAGTCCTCAAGTGAACACACCTGTTGAATAATGTCTTCGGCTTGACCCATCCACAACCGTCCTCTTTTTAACCTGCTGCCCTTCACCTTCCTAATTTCACTATGCAGTGGATGTTGTGTGTTTGCGTTAATTCTGAGGTAGGCGCTTGATCTGAAAACTATCTTGTATTCTGTCTTCAATGGTTGGAAAAACAAGAGGGTAGCGCATTGCCCTGCATGCTGTATCTCTTGTACACCCAATAATAATGCGCATAGCTTCATTCTGTATCCTTTACATCCTTTCTATCTGCTTACGGTTGAGAGTCAGGATTGCCATTGCATACTCAGAAACAGACATGACCAGACATAGATGGCGCTGCTCACAGTTTGCTGCCGCCATCACCCGCATCGCAGCCAAACCCCGCTTGGCGTTTGTTATCATCTGGTCTATGTGCTCGTTATAAGCAAGGCTTCGATCAAACCATATCCCCAGGTAATTCATTGCCTGCGTTCTTTCCACCGTCTCTGAACACAGCTTTACAGTTGGTGTTGGAGTGTTGACAATATGATTATTCAACGAGAACTAAGTCACTGTTGCCTTTGTTGGGTTGACCATTGCCAAAGCTTCAACACACCAAGTACTTATGCAACTGAGTTCGGTTTAAAGTCCACAGCAACCTGCTATTTATCCTTACCCTGACGATACACTAAAACATCATTGGCATATGACAATGTCCTGCCATGTCCAGTGATCTGCTCACTGGTGATTCTCACTGTGTAGGCGTTGAACAGTACCGGAGATAATGGTGATCCCTGTGGTAGGCCATGATATATTGTTGTTGGTTCTGAAGTCCAACTGCCACATCTAAAAACTACTTTCCTTTGGAAGATGGCTGCAGCGATCCAACTATTTATTTTGAGTTCAAGAAGCTGAAGCATTAGAAAATCTTATGGTACTCTGTTGTACGCGTCCTCAAGATCAATCGATGCAGCAAAGGTTTCAATGCCTGAGTGGAAACCTTCATAGACATCAAGGGCAAAAACTGCTGCATTCGTCCAGGTTTCTCTTTTTGAACGGTACCCACCCAAGGTAGTTGGGAAAACACCTTGCCTCTCTAGCTGGTTTGATATTTTGCTGGCAATTAACTTCTCCAGCAGCTTGCCTATTGTATTCTGCATGGTTATAACTCGATATCTCTGAATTTGTGTGTGGTCTTTGCCGGGCTTCGGCAAGGGAATCAGATAGTTGCTTAACCACTCCTCCTTGATGCTAGCACTCCCTATACTGTTGTATATGTCTGCTAGTTTCTCTAGCTCGTTGTCGGTACACCTCTTGATGTCGTCGTATCTTATGCCATCAGGCCCTGGAACGCTGTTTTGTTTTTATCGTCAAAGCACAGCCCTGATTTCTATCACTGTCACTGTGTCTTCATCCGAAGTGTTCTGGGTCTTGCATCTGATTTCGGCCTCCCATGTCTGTCTGGTTTCTCTGCTCTGGATAGCGTTCTAAGAGGGCTTTGCCCTTGTCCTCGTCAGTCCTCTGCCAGATGAGGTCAGCACCTTGGAAGTCAGAAATGCTCTTATTCTTGACTACCCCTCTCATGCTTTTATGTAGTTGCCAGAACAATTTCAGTGACTTGTCTTTTGTGTGTCGGTAGGTGGGGGTGTGTATGTGTCCCTTGGTGTGCGTGTGTGTGGGTAGGTGGGGGTGTTGTGTGGGTGGGGTGATGTATGGATAGGTGGGAGATGTGCTTCATAACATGGTAATTAGCCTTGTTTATGTTTACAACATTCATTTCACAATGTTTATTTTCTTCCTATGTAAATGTATAATGCTCTTGATGAACAAAAGACGAGTGATTGGAAGGGCCGAATGTAAGATGGGCCTGCGCGCCCAATTTGTGACCCTAATAAAGTTGATTTGATTTGATTTGATTTGATTTACTCTTTGACACACCTTTGCCCATTTTTCACTTTTAACCACCTTGACCAGTTTTTTTTTTTTTTTAAATAGCTTACTTTTGTGTGCATCTCTCTTTCTAAGTGCATGCAGGGACTAGGATGGCCAGCTCTATTCTTCTTGGAATTTTTCCATCTCGTTACAGCACTACGCTTATCCATCCAAGCCTTCTCCGCCTCGAAATTCCACCATGGTGGCTGCTCCCAGCTTTTTATTTCTGCCCTGAAGCTTTCTGCGCTTGTCACGTCTTATTTTACTCGGCACATCTTACCCTGTACTGTCATACTGGAAAGTCTTGACCGTTAGCTTGTGCTACCTGGTTCTGCCTTTCTCCACCAATATTCTGCAAGGGAGGAGGTCGCTGCCGGTGTGTGCTAGGACACCCCATCTGCACACTGTAGTGAGTAAAGGAGAAAATAGCGCCAGATCAATAGCACTGTCCTCATCGTCTGGATGGTTTGCTGTCCTGGTGACATAGCCACTGTTGATACAAACCAGTTCAATGGTTTCAAGTGCAGTCTCGAGCTCCTCCCTCTGTGTGTTGGAGGAAATGTTTCCCCATGATCTGCCTTTAGCATTGAAATCGCCACATAAAATAAAATTTCTCTTGTGACCTAATATGTCACTTACGCACTGCCACTTATGGGAATCCATACTCGTGTTGCGGGCATAAACATTAACCAACACGAATGGTAGACTGGATTGAACTCTTAACGCCTGTATTTTTATATCGTCACTGTCCCAACTAGACATGTATAGCTCTGACGCCACCATGCTGTCGCGAATGAGAATCGCCATTCCCAGGTGTCGTTTGTTGTAGAAACATTTGAAGCCGGAAATTCTGAGTAGCTGATCGCCCAGTCTCGTCTCCTGGAGCGCTACAATGTCATTCCTGTAAACCAGGGTTTCTAGAATAGAGCCGCGTTGTTTTACGCTGGCACTGTTCCAATACAGAATACGGATATTCCTGAGTCCCAGACGGTGACACTTGAGTCTAAAACGCCTTAAACAACCACGCTTACCTTGTCGTTTTCTGCCTGCCCGGTGCTCACGTCGCCTCGTTACGTTGACTGCCGACCGCTCGGAGAAAACACGTTGTTCCGCCATGTTGAAAAACAGAAAACCACAGAAACCACACACGCTGCGAAAAATTCACTCAAGGATTGTTTCGCTCGATACACAAAACTCCGTAGCATCGGCGCAGATCTTGAGTAGAAACTCCTGGTTTTACATCCTGCCACACAAATTACACGCAAGAGATGAATAAATCCATCTCCTACACGAAAAAGTTAACGATCTTCTCTTGGAATGCATATTCAACTTCTTGAGAGAGGTAGGTTGTCAGATCTTCCGTAGAGTAGCACTACCTAAAGCCAGCCTGTTGTGGCACAAGGATGTGTTCACTTTCAATGTACCACTGTAGTCTGTGATTAATGACGCATTCCATTGTTTCGCAGAGACAGCTGGTGAGGATAATTGGTCTTTAGCTGGAGGCAATGGAAGTGTCTTTCCCAGATTTTAGGAGGGGTATCATGATTGCTTCTCTCCAGGCTTGTGGAACACTCCCTAAGGTCCAGGCGTTACTGAAAATCTGTAACAGCTTTGCTTTGGTCTCTGTTCCTAGGTTCCTGATAATTTCATTGGGGATACCGTCAGCTCCTGGTGACTTTCTCATTTTCAGTTTTGATATGGCTAGTTCCAGTTCTTTGGTTGTGATAAGTGCCTCCATAACTTCATGTATTATTTCCTTCTGTCCTGTATGTTGCCATTTCTCTCGAATCTATTGTTGTTTCTCTGGACTAATTTCGATATTGTTATCTTGTGAGAATGAGGCTGCAAAATGGTCAGCTGCCTGCTTTCTTGTTAAGATGTTTCTGTCTCTATGTAGTGCAATGTTTGAGTTTCTCTCAGTGCCCTCACCGTTAAGCTGTTTTATTACCTCCCACAGTTTCCTTGTGTTTCGAAGTTCAGTGACTCTGTTTTCTCCTGCCAGCTTTTCCGTCTAGCCTACAGCTGGGCCCTATGCAATTTGGCTTTTACCTGCTGGTATTTACTGTGGTGCTCTAGGCTGGGATTGGCCTCTGCTTGCTTTCTATACACTTCTATATCATTATGCAACTGTTCCAGTGCACTACTCCAGTAGGGTTTATAATGTTTACGGGCTCCTCTTGGTACTGTTTCTCGTGCTGCCTGTAGTATGCATTTCCCATACTCTTCAACTACTTTATTTATGTCCTTCTCAGTGTTCAGGATTCTAACCAGTATGCTGGTGCGACGCTTGTACATTGTCCAGTCTGCTTTCTTGTAGTTCCACCTTGAGAGAGTGCTGATTTCACTTACAAGCTCATTGTCTACTGTTAGAAAGACTGGCCGATGGTCACTGCCACCTAGCTGTTTCCCAACAATTCGTTTAATGTTCCACTCCAGGTCTGGTGAATGGAAAGCCAGGTCAGGTGTAGTTCTAGTGTGCCATGATCTCGAGAAGAAGGTATGTGGGTCAGACGGCTTGTTAATCAGGATGAATCTATTCTCATCATGCCAGTCTTCCAGTCTCTCTCCTCTCCGGTCCATGTGATCATAGCCCCAGCTCTGCGATTGGCTGTTGAAATCGCCACACACAATCATTTTTCCTTTTAATGGTAGTGTGTCCAGTGCCTGTGGGTGGTCATTTGGACAGTAGTAATTGATCAGGTGAAGGTCTGTATTGTCTCTCTTTAGTTTAAATGCCTCATATTCAGCCCCTTCTACGTAAACTTGAATTTGGGAAGCAGTGATGTTATTTTTTACAAGGGTCAGTATCCCACCCTTTCGCCTGTCCTTTCAGTCAGATCGGTAACACTGGTAGCCTCTGATGTTGAAGGCTATATTTTCGTTGAGGTGAGTTTCTTGCAAGCAACATACGCTTTCATTTTCTTAGGCCAAGATGTTTTCTAGTTCTATTCTTCTTTTGTTGTTGACACCCTCTGCATTCCAGTGCATTATTTTAAGTCTGTTTGGTACGGCCAGACGCTCTATTGCGAAGTTGCGTGGCAGCCTGATTTCTGTGGTACGCCTCCTGGCTGGCTGCCTCCGTTTTCAGCACCTATCTTTTCCAAGAGCAGACTATGGTCTTACTCGACACACGAACACATAATGCTGTTCTTCCGATGTTTGTTATTTATAAACACAACCAAAATAATGACGTCACCGCCAGTGTACAAAAGTTTTAGTAACTGAGTTGGAGAGTACTCTAGAAGTAAAGTTAATTATACATAATGACGTATTTACAAGAACCGTTGGTACGAAAATCCAAAATATTCAACGAAGAAGCACATGGTTGAAATAATTGCCTCCACGATTCTGTTTTTCTGTACTGCTGAATCAAAACTCATTAATCCCTAATACATAAATATTGTGAACATATGCTGTTTAGTACTTTTGAATTTCCTCATGCGACTCTGTCAGACTCTCCTTGACCTTAACATCAGAATGTTTACTTTGCAAATAGAAATATTCTACATTGTATCAGCATTTCATTGTCGAACCAAACATTCAGGCCAGTAGCTTGTTGATGAAATTACGTGATAATGTCCAAAATGATGAAATACACGTAAGTAAACCTTCTCTAGAAGTAAAATCACACACAGACCTTAACGTATCTCCGACCTATCAGCCATATTGGACCGGAAATCTAGGCAATAATATTACTCGTACGTTTTACACTATAATACAATCAATACTTTGATTTCTGTCTAAATGTCTACCCAGCCCACTGCACTCTGTGAATATCTGCGAGAGAAAAGAAAGAATGTGGGTCTATCGGGCTTTTCCTCTTGTGTTTGTGCTGCATTCTGATTGGTCGACTGCTGTGTTTTCATTGGTCGATCCCTGACCCCGCTGCCACGCCTGAGGTCTGCTCGCTGGCGTACCATGACTGGACAGTTTGTCCGGTGTACTATGAAATGTTTCCTCTCCCCAACCAATTTCACATTTGCGAGCGCTATCAAGACAAGTCACCTTAACAAGTCAAGAAGCCTGATACAGGGGAGGAAAATGGTACGCGAGACCAACACCAAGAACTACAGTCACACAAGATGTGCAGCATGGGAGCCGACAAGACCTCGAAGAAGATGAACGCAGAAAGTCTACCTGAGAGCTGCAACAAAGTACATGAACTAACAGATACCACTGAAGCTACCACAAGAAAGATCGACGACAGCCCACCACTAACAAGAGTCAAGACAGCGGAGAAGAAGAGGGAGGAGAAAGACACCAAAGTCGGGAACACCGACACAAAAACAGTCAGATGGGTCGTCAAGCGGATTAAAGTGGAGCTATCAGACGAAGATATCCTAAAGCAGCTACAGGAAGAAAATCTCATTATTCAAATCTTTAAGAGGGAGCGGATCCTGACATACTCACAGATCCCTACGACGCTGGTGGTGGTGACGACTGAGGGGAGCGAGATGCCGACCACAATATAAATCAACAAGAAAATGCAACAGCCAGAGAGATTCATCCCATGAGTCACTCAATGTTCCAGGTGCCAGATTGCCGGCCAAAATAGAACAACATGTCGCAGTAAGACGGCTACTGCCGCTACTGCGCCGATCACAGGGCCTTCAGGGAGTGTCCGGTAGCCAATCTGGACATGGACTTCAGCACCCAATATCTAACAAAAGTGCGCCAACTGCCTGGGCAAACATGGAGCAAGATACTTGGGCTCTCCGTACCTCCAAATACACAGATGTCTTAAAGATCGCCATAACAACAAACACACCATATAAAGAAGCACCGCGGAGGTGCGAGGCAGCCACTTGCATGTCGAAAGCGGAAAGAGCACAGCTGCAGAGCCAGATTAACGAGTTGAAGAGACAGATCAAAATACTTCAAACACATGCACCGACCAGCGACAGTGAAAAGCTGCTCGCTGAAATAAAAGAGATACAACAAAACATTAGGCAAGAGGTGGAGCAGAAGATCCAGACGACAAAGAAGAATAAAGAGATCTTACAAGCAATAAATGACGAGAGAGAACTGCTAAGAACTGAAAGGGAACTATCCCAAAACAAACCAGACGAAGCCAAGGAAAAGAACGCAGAGAAGCCGCAAGATGGAGCACAACAACAAAAAACATCGAAAAACTGATGAAGATAATTCACACAAAAGGAAATAAAAAGACTCAAGCTGAAGCCAAGCCAAAGACCAATGTTAAACCTCAAGAAGAAGTCAGCAATCCATTTGCACTGACGAATAAGTTCAAGGGCAAACCAGTCTTCAATCGGAAATATGACACAAGCCTAGTCAGTCTAGATGCAACAGTCATTAATTTTGTAGAAGAACGCAAAACACCGGAACGTATATTAGACTGGAACGAAGAAGATTTCGAAAGTTTAGCCAACCTCACCACGGAGCTACTACAGCCACCAGCAAGCAAACACTAGAATAAGCTCTTATAAGGATTGCACCCTAGCATATCAGACGAGCCAGAAGCCAACCCTGACAAAAGAAACCACCTAAAGAGATACACTCAAAGGGTAAACTTGCCGGCCAAAGAATCCCCCAGCTGACGTCACAGGCATAAAGTCTTCAACCGATAAGCCAGCTAACACTTTTTTGTTTTTAAATTCGCATATCCTTTTACAGGACATCGCTGTCAACATCAGTATCTTTCAGCTGATTGTTGATTTTTTGGCAAGATTACGCTCACTAGTTTGCCATTGATTTCTGAACGGCAGGCTCACTTATCCCGCATGTCACCAACGCGGGTAGAACCGCTTCCAATTCTCTCGCGCGCTGCGTTATCCAGCGTGGATAAAAGGGATTACGGAGAAAGTCGTGTAACCCCTAGGTCAGGAAGCCGGCCAGCTAACACTGACTCAAAGAAATAGACACACTTGCTCAGCACTATGAACCACCAGTATTATAACCGATGTCACATAGGCTGGTTGAGAGAAGGTGAAAAGTTTTTTCCCCCCTCAAAATGGACATGGACCTGGACCAACCAGTTTTGCATCCTCGACTCGACGCCCTATCGTGATCAGATCGCTATCGGAGAACACAGAGGATGTCTCGCATTAAAAGTGCCGCGCAGAGACATGCGCTATATGCAGCCGGGAAGAAGAAGGTAGAGGCTAGGAAAGCCGCTACGACTGCTGAGCCCATATCTACGAGCAGCAGTTCGGCTCCTACACCAGCTGAAGCCGTCACAGTTGATGAAGAAACCACCACTGAAGTCAGCAGCTGCCGGGAAGTTCAAACCAGCACCAAGACGATGCAGCTCAATATACCGGGGACACCCACACAGGAGGAAACAACAGCAACATCTGAGGACTTCACCGGCAAAGTTCTACTCAAACAGACAAGCGTGGGAGAAGCCAAATTGGCGTCGCTACCAACAGTCAAGATAATGTCTGTTGGAAAACGAGCTGGGAAGAAACAGCACCTACCAGCTGCGCAAGACACCTGAGGGAGTAGTGGTCTCCCTTAACAAAAACCCAAAGACAACTGCACTTATGAAGAAAATCGCACGAGGAGAGAAGGCCGACATCAAGCTTCACCACGGCATCTTACTGGAAGCCACCCGACACAGCATGATGAAACGATGGGCCATTAAACTAGTCAAGACCCATTTCACCAACGACCAGATCAGGGAGATGCTAACAAGGGACAACCACAAACTCAAGATCACCAGTGCCGAGAGGATCATCGGAAAGAACAACATCCTATCTACAGTCGTCGTCGTAACATCAGAGGACCGATTGATCCCTCAGTACATCAGATGGGAAAAGAAAGACAAGTACCAGAGCACTACATACCGAGAGTACTGCAATGCTCTAAGTGCCAGAAGTTCTGGCACACCCGTGCCTCTTGCAA
>CAWUFQ010000091.1:135000-145000 GCA_963921405.1 Cepaea hortensis | reverse complement strand
TAAATACTTCAGTGGTTGTCATTAGCGGTATGTTGGAGGGAATGTCTCCACGGCATTTGTTCTCACAGAATGATGATAATAAAGATACGTCATGAAGTGCATCTGGTATTGCAGCCTTCAGTTGGTTTATGTCGGACTGAAAGTATCTACTGCATTGATCACATGTAACCTGATTTGATGGTATTGATTGTGATGATTTGTGTTTGTTTGTCAAGGTATTAATTGCTTTCCATATATCTTTAGTGTTGGTTTTATCTATTACTAAGTTCTTAAAATAGTTTTTCTTTTCCTTTCGAATAACATATTGAACTTTGTTTCTCAGACTAATGTACATAGTTAGATCTCTATTTTTATGTGCCCAGTCCGGGTCTCTCATAAGTTCAACTACCTCCTGTGTGATCCACGGGGGCTTTGTGTGATGTTTAACACGAACTTCCTTAAATGGAACATGCTTATCAAATATACTTAGAAAGGTTTTTAGCCAGTGGTCCAGAGCATCGTCTGGGTCAGGAAGCTGGCAAACATAGTCCAGAGATTAGTTGAGCAAATCTTGTAAGAAGACGTCTCGATTGAAATTTTTATAATGTCTATATTTTATACTTATATGTTTCTGTTTTGGAGTTTTGGTGCCTTTTTTCGACCACGTGCAACATACTGGGTAGTGATCGCTCATTGCATTAATAGATACAATACATTCTGTGATGTTGTCAGCACACGTAGTATAAATATGATCTATAAGTGTTGCAGATGATTTAGTTATTCTAGAGGCTTGTTTGACTAACTGTCGAAGTTATACGACTCTATTATGTTTTCCCATGTTTTGTTTGATTTGTTAGTGTCTATGTTGAAGTCACCTAGCAATATTATTTCCCTAGCATTACTAAAGACTACATCCATCGTAGTGGTGAATTTTTCATACCAGATATTTCCTGCACTGGGGTTTCGATAAAGATAGCCAACTACTAGAGGTATGCGATTTTTAAGTTTAACCTCAAGCCATACACACTCAATCTCGCAGGTTTCAAAATCTAGCCTGCGGTTTGCGTTAAGCGAGTTGGAAATATAAACTGCAATACCCGTCTCTTGTTTCTGATAGGGATCTCTTCTAATGGTTTTAAAACCTCTGATAGCGATGTCATCATCTGAGATGTTACCATTTAATCGACTTTCGCTAACGCCGAACATGTGAAAATTGTAATTAAGTATAAGTGATAGTTCGGGCGGCTTCCCTAATAGATGGCATATGTTTACATGCCCGATTCTGGGCCCATTATTCTTGAGCCAGTGTTCGTACTTATTAGACATTTCAACAATGCGTATTCACAAGTTTAAAAGCAACACACACACACACACACACACACACACACACACACACACACACACACACACATACTCACACACACACACACACACACACACACACACAAAGTGAATACAACTTACGTCCCTTATAACAATACACACTCTAAAGTACAGAGACATATTAATATCTCTGTCAATATATAAAAATACGTACACAGATCCGTAAGGAAGAGCAGTGAAGACCCCTCACTCACAGTAAAAACACAATTAAAAGTATTATAAAAGCTATACAGCTAAGTACCATCTATTAATATAAAGTCAAAACAAGTCAATGATTTTAGTTACTTATAACCTAATACACTACTAGATCAAGTAATAACCAAATATGCAGATAAACTTTCTAGGAGAGGCACTTTCTTGTACCGAGATCCTGTGTAGCTTTGTGCTAAGTTGCTAGTAAATATCAGGTTGTGTTGGTTGTTGGTATAGAGACATTATAAGTGCTTGACGAAGTGTAGCTGGGCTATACAGTGTGAGGTGCAACCATTCTAAGTTACAATGAAATGGGTACCGATGATGTCTCATGGGTATGTAATGACTACCAACTAGAGCCTCTGGTTGGTGGCTAACAGGAGGTTGTGGTCGTTGTTGCTGAGAGTTGGTTCCTTTCTGGGGAGAATAGGAAAAATATCTTCGTAATTATTACCCTCCTGTGTGAAAGACGACGTATTTAACGGACTTGGTGTGGTGGTAGTGTTCCGTCTGGCTTGGATTTCAGGTGCAGTGGTTATGAGTGGTCTGCACACTTCTGGCCTATTGGTACTTGATGTGACGGGAGTATGTCGTCTGGCTTGATAGATAGATAGATAGATAGATAGATAGATAGATAGATAGATAGATAGATAGATAGATAGATAGATAGATAGATAGATAGATAGATAGATAGATAGATAGATCCCCGCCAGGGTCTGGGCGAAGCCGGGCCGGGTCAGCTAGTGTGTGTATATATATCTTCTTCTTCTTCAGCGTTCCGAGCCATTGAGGTTCTTTGCTGCAAATACAATCCGTCTCCATTCGTCTCTCTGGTGGACCTTCTCTTGCCAGTCGTTGATTCCAAGTGCTTGTAGGTCTGTACATGTATTATCTCTCCACCGCCTTCTTGGTCTACCTCGGGGTCTACGGTCATTTATTTCCTGAGTGTAAGCGAGTTTTGTTTCCCTATTATCTTCCATTCTTTCTATATGCCCCAGCCATTGTAGTCTATTAGCCTTCATGATACCAGTGATTAGCGGGGACTTAAACAGATCATAAATGTCTTTGTTACTTCTTCTTTTACACTCTCCACTTTGTGTATCCTAATGGGTCCAAAGATGCGTCTTAAAATTTTGTTCTCAAAGGTTTGTAACAAGGCTTCGTCTCCTTTCGTTGTACTCCAGGTTTCAGAGCCATACAGCACAACTGGTCTGATCAGTGTTTTGTATATTGTGATTTTGGTGTTACGAGATAGCGCCTTTGATTTTAGTAGATGTTGTAGTGCATAGTATATCTTATTTCCAGAGTTGATTCTAGTTTCTATTTCTTCCCTTATGATGTTGGAGCAGTTGAAGATGGTACCCAGGTATTTGTATGTTTCCGTTCTTTTAATGGTCATATTATCTATTTGTATGTGGCCAGAGTTTCTAGCCACTCCGTCTCTTGAAATTACCATATATTCTGTCTTATCTTGGTTGATAACCAGCCCCATCTGTTGGGCTTTTTCCTTTAAGTGAGTCAATATTTCCAATGTCTTTTGTTCACTTTGCCCTATAATATCTATATCATCTGCATAACCAAGCAGCTTGGATGTTCCTCCAATATCACATTCCTCCTTTACCTTCCTTACAACTTTCTCTAGAGCCAGATTGAAGAGTAGCGGCGATAGTGCATCACCCTGTTTCAAGCCAGATGTTATTTGGAAGGGGTCTGATTTCCTGCCTTTATATGTTACTATATTATAAGTATCTTCCATGCATAGTCTGGTCATGTTGATTAACTTCCTTGGTATTCCAAATTCCTGCATAGCATTCCATAGACTATTCCTATGGACACTATCATAAGCCTTTTTAAAATCCACAAAAATATTATGGAGATCTCTTTTATATTCCCAATGTTTCTCTGCTATTTGTCGTAAGATAAATATCTGATCTATTGTTGATCTATTTTGTCTAAAACCTGCCTGGTAGTCACCTAATATGTCTTCTGAATATGGTTTTAGTCTATTTAGTAATACTGCGGATAGTATCTTATAGCTTGTGGACAGTAGTGATATTCCTCTATAATTTCCACATTGGAACTTGTCTCCTTTCTTAAAGATAGGTATCAATAATGACTCTTTCCAGTCATGGGGAAATTCTTCTGTCCTCCAGATTTTTATTATTAGTTCGTATAGCTTTAGATGTAATGCATGGCCACCTGCCTTTATAAATTCAGCAGCAATTCCATCAGTCCCAGTTGCCTTATTGTTTTTAAGTCGTGTGATTACATATAGGATTTCTTCAAATGTAGGTTCTTCAATTTGTGGTTCGCATGTTAGAACCTCTTCCTGTGAGAAAATGTTACTTGGAGCTTCACAATTTAGTAATTCAATAAAATATTCTCTCCATGTGTTGCACATTTCCTCATTGGTATTTATCATATTCCCATTTTTGTCTTTTAAACCATATGTGTTTTGTTGGTGCCCTCGTTTCATTGACTTCAGTTCTTTAAAAAATTTTCTGGATTCATTTTTCTGGTGATTAGTTTCCATATCTTTGATTATATTACTCATATATTCTCGCTTCTGCTGTCTGACTATTTTTGTAGTCTCTTTACATTCATTTCTATAATGCTCTTCCTTTTGGATGTTATTGATGTCATTTAACCATACATATATATATCATCATCATCATCAAGTGCTGTGCCAATTGGCGTATACGTTTATGGCTCTTCACAGATTTGTGTCTTTGGTGTTCTGGATCAGCTCTGCTGCTGATATTCCTCCATGCCACTCTCTCAATCCATCCAGCATCATTTCTCTTGGTCTACCTCTACTTCTCTTCCCCGTCTTATTTCCAGTTTCAGGGTGTTCTCCAATGTCTCTCTTCTCATCACATGACCAAAGAAAGCTGTTTGCCTCTTTCTTATTGTTGTATATAATGTTCTAGTTTCATTAGCCTCTTTCGGGCAATCGTTGTTAGTTACTCTGGCAGTCCAAGGAATTCGCAACATTCGTCTCAGAAATCACATCTCTGTTGCTTTGAAGTTCTTCCAAATTTGTTCATTTGGATTCCAACATTCATTGCCATACAGAAAAACAGGTTCTATATAGCATTTCAGCACTCTCTTTCTTACATTCAGCGATAGTGACATATTGTATAAGATACTCTACATTACATGGAATGCAGTTTTTGCTTGCCCTATTCTGCCTCTTAATCTCTGTTGTTCATTTTCTATCTGATGTTATAAATGCCTCTGGGGTTTTAATATCACCATTTGATATCACCATTGTTTCTGTTGTCTTGATATTCAAGGAGTCCTTTCTTTGCACTCTCTGTTACTACAATGTCCAAGAATTGTTGTAAATCTGTTGCATTATCTGCCATCAATACTGTCTTATCTGCATAGCTTATATTGTGTATGATATAACCTCCGAGGAGTATTCCTGGTTTCTCTTTTATCTCTCTTATTATTACTTTGCTATACAGGGAGAAGGTATCCGGTGACCAGACAGATAAATGTCGTACTCCTAACTTTATTTTTTCATAACTGCCCACTTTATTCCCCATATTAATTGCTTCTATTTGGTTCCAGTAAATATTCTTTATTACTCGTATTATGAGATCTTTCCCATAAATGTTGATATCTTCCAACATTTTAATCAGTTCATCATGTTTTACTTCATCAAATGCCTTAGTATAATCTATGAAACACAAATATATGCCTTTCGACGTCTCTGTTCGTAATGTAGAGGTATTTTGCATTGTTTATACTCTTTCCTTCCACAAAACCATACTTTTCTTAACTATTTTACATTTTTATTTTCTTTTTTGTTCTGCTCAATATAATTCTGAGTAGAAGCTTAGTGGCATGGTTTATGAGGTTAATTGTACGAAAATCTTCGCATTCAATTGCTTCTGGTCTTTTTGGTATACCTATAAATACATATTTCAGCCGTAATAACAAATAAATCATTGTAAATGTAACTGATGAATGATATACATTACTGGAATAGACTCTGTAAACATCCTCTGCTGTAAATATTAGTATTAAAATGTTGTTAATATATCTACTCTAAATTCTCCCAGTACTTCTAATTCTTCTATTGTGATGCATCAGTTTTTCCTTTCTTCATATGCTTGACAGCGTCGATGACTTCTTTCTTCCTTACAAGAGGCTGACCTTATTTATATATACTATATATACCTCTTATAATAAGCGAGCGGTTACTTTCTTCTGTTAATTATTCCCTTTTCCATAACATAATTCTCTTACATACTCATTCCACCTCTTCATTATAGTAGCTTCCTCCAATAATATATTTCCTGTTTTGATTTTTGATTTCAAACACCATGTTTTTATTCTTATTTTACTTCCCGTGATGTCACTGATTTGTCTGTGCATATTTTTGATATCTTTTATAGAATTTAATTCAATTTTCTTGCACTGCTCATGTAACCAACTTTCTTTTGCCTTCACACATTTATATCTTATTTTTTTATTTATCTTATCATATTCTAGTTTCTCCCCCGATGGTGTTTCCACCTTGTCGTGGTGGGGTAGCTTGAGTTTCTCAATGACCCTGAGAGCTATGCCTGCGGTAGCGTAGCTACCAGCAGGGCCTCCCAAGCCGGACAGGTCAAAGGGTAGAGAACAGACAAAGAGAAACACCCTGGTCCTCCAGGTTGGGGGTTGAAGCGCGGGGTTAACATCCCTACCTTTGTAAAAACCATTTTGTTACAAAACAGATACACGAGCCTCGAATTCGGACTGACTTATTTGGACATCGACCATGGAACGTTAAAGGACTTTTGAGATTTGGAACATGGAATGTGCGGACACTATATCGAGCTGGAGCGGCCGAAGAATTAACGCGGGAGCTGGTTGAGTATAAAATGGATATAACAGCAATTCAAGAAATAAGGTGGCCAGGACAGGGTACTTTAGAGCAAAATGGAATGATTATAATATATGGAGAAAACACCCAAAATAAACATGAATTAGTAACAGGATTTGTCATCAAAAAAGAGTTATGGGGGAATGTTCTAAACTTTAAAGCTGTTTATGATAGGATTAGTAAATTACGAAAAAAAGGTAAATGGGAAAATATAACGATGATTAATGTATATGCACCTACTGAAGAGAAAGAAGATGATATTAAAGAAGACTTTTATAATGATCTGGAAGATGTCATAGAAGAAACCCCCAAACAGGACATCCTGATTGTGCTGCGAGACTTCAACGCAAAAATAGGCAGAGAGCAAACTCATAAAATAGTTGCCGGTATGGAAAGCCTACATACAACTTCAAATGATAATGGATGGAGAGTCATCAACCTAGCAGACGCCAAAGGACTGCAGGTCAGCAGTACCAGACTGCAAAGAAAGGATATCCATAAACAAACTTGGAAATCATGTGACATGAGAACCTATAATCAAATAGATCACATTTTAATTATCAACAAAAATGCATCAAACATACAACAAGTTAGAAGCTATAGAGGAGCTGAGTGCCACCGCGACCACTTCCTCGTTGGGGCAAATTTTAAAATAAAACTTAAGAGAGCTTTCTGTGCTAAACTACAAAGGTTACACCCAACATATAACAGAGAAAAGCTACAAGAAATTACAGTCAAAGAGAAATTTGCAGATGAAATAAAATGTAAACTTGAAATTCTACAAAAGCCGTTGGAGGAAAGCGTTGACCAAACTTGGTTGAACATCAAGAATACAATTCAATCTACCGCATAAGAATGTCTCGGTGTGTTAACCACGCATAGAAAGAACAGATGGTTCAATCCAAAATGTGAAGAAGCAGTCATTAGGAAAAAGAATGACAGACAGCTATGGCTAAATGACATCAACAACATCCAAAAGGAAGAGCAATATAGAAATGAATGTAAAGTGGCTACAAAAATAGTTCGACAGCAGAAGCGAGAATATATGAGCAATATAATCAAAGATATGGAAACTAATCACCAGAAAAACGAATCCAGAAAATTTTTTAAAGAACTGAAGTCAATGAAACGAGGGCACCAACATAACACATATGGCTTAAAAGACAAAAATGGGAATATGATAAATACCAATGAAGAAATGTGCAACACTAGGAAAGAATACTTTGTTGAATTACTAAATTATGAAGCTCCAAGTAACTTTCCCACAGGAAGAGGTTCTAACATATGAACCACAAATTGAAGAACCTGCATTTGAAGAAATCCTATATGTAATCACACGACTTAAAAACAATAAGGCAACTGGGGCTGATGGAATTGCTGCTGAATTTATAAAGGCGGGTGGCCATGCATTACATCTAAAGCTATACGAACTAATAATAAAAATCTGGAGGACTCAAGAATTACCTCATGACTGGAAAGAGTCATTATTGATACCTATCTTTAAGAAAGGAGACAAGTTCCAGTGTGAAAATTATAGAGGAATATCACTACTGTCCATAAGCTATAAGATACTATCTTCAGTATTACTAAATAGACTAAAACCATATTCAGAATACATATTAGGTGACTACCAGGCGGGTTTTAGACAAAACAGATCAACAATAGATCAGATATTTATCGTACGACAAATAGCCGAGAAAGATTGGGAATATAAAAGAGATCTCCATAACATTTTTGTGGATTTTATAAAGGCTTATGTTAGTGTCCATAGAAATAGTCTATGGAATGCTATGCGGGAATTTGGAATGCCAAGGAAGTTAATCAACATGACCAGACTATGCATGGAAGATACTATAATATAGTAACATATAAAGGCAGGAAATCAGACCCTTTCCAAATAACATCTGGCTTGAAACAGGGTGATGCACTATCGCCGCTACTCTTCAATCTGGCTCTAGAGAAAGTTGTAAGGAGGTTAACGGAGGAATGTGATATTGGAGGAACATCCAAGCTGCTTGGTTATGCAGATGATATATATATTATAGGGGAAAATGAACAAAATACATTGGAAATATTGACTTATTTAAAGGGAAAAGCCCAACAGATGGGGCTGGTTATCAACCAAGATAAGACAGAATATATGGTAATTTCAAGAGACGGAATGGCTAAAAACTCTGGCCACATACAAATAGATAATATGACCATTAAAAGAACGGAAACATACAAATATCTGGGGACGATATTCAACTGCTCCAATATCATAAGGGAAGAAATACAAACTAGAATCAATTCTGGAAATAAGATATACTATGCACTACAACATCTACTAAAATCAAAGGCGCTATCTCGTAACACAAAGATCACAATATACAAAACACTGATCAGACCAGTTGTGCTGTATGTCTCTGAAACATGGAGTAGAACGAAAGGAGACGAAGCCTTGTTACAAACCTTTGAGAACAAAATTTTAAGACGCATCTTTGGACCCATTAGGATACACAAAGTTTTTTTTTTTTTTTTTGCGTATCCTTTTACAGGACTTAGCTGTCAACAGCAGCATCTTTCAGCTGTCTGTTGATCTCTTGGCAAGATTACGCTCAGTAGTTTGCCATTGCTTTCTGAGCGGCCGGCTCAGTATCCGCAAGTCACGAGCGGGGGTCGAACCACCTCAGTTCTCGCTCCGCTGCGAGACTCTGCGTGATAAACGGGATTACAGAGAGAAAGTGTTGTAACCCCACAGCCAGAGAGACCGGCATACACAAAGTGGAGAGTGGAAAAGAAGAAGTAACAAAGACATTTATGATCTGTTTAAGTCCCCGCTAATCACTGGTATCATGAAGGCTAATAGACTACAATGGCTGGGGCATATAGAAAGAATGGAAGTTAATAGGGAAACAAAACTCGCTTACACTCAGGAAATAAATGACCGTAGACCCCGAGGTAGACCAAGAAGACGGTGGAGAGATAATATATATATACAGACCTGCAAGCACTTGGAATCAACGATTGGCAAGAGAGGGTCAAATACAGATTTCAGCATATTTCTCGGTAAACATCCTCAGATGTAAATATCAGTCAAAATTGTGGTTAATATAATTGAAAGTACTCTGTATTTTAGCTATGCAGTGTACCCATTTTTCACAATCGTTCTGTGTTGTTCTTTAATTTCTTTATCTACTTTCAGAACATCTTTAATAAGTCTCATATTTTAACCACTTGTTTTACTCTCTTCAATCTTATTTTGATGTGTCCACATAGTGGTACACAATCACTATAACAGTCAACACCATGCATTGTCTTTGCATTAATTAACACATTTCTAATTTTTTTTTTATTAATAAGCATGTAAACAGTTTGGTTGAATATTATCTTATCAGAGCTTTTACATGTGTGTCAGTGACTCACTTTGAGTAATGAAAAAAGAGTATTTTCATTTCCTAAATGTACATATGATGTCATTTTATTTCATTTTCTTTTAAAAATTACGCCAGTCAAATGTTCGCCGTTATTGTCCACACAAAATGCCAAATTCTGCTATCGCACATCTTACAGTTACATGAGGACTCT
>CAWUFQ010000091.1:85000-130000 GCA_963921405.1 Cepaea hortensis | reverse complement strand
CTATAATAACTCCATCTGACATTAATTGACTTGGCTGTTATTGTTGTTGTTTTATTTTTTTTTAATTTTTTAAAATCAAGTAGTAATCCTACTCGTTTTTCATTTTTATAATCTCCAGAATAAATTATTGTGTGTTCGTCGTTTATAATTGTACCCGATCCCTTCCATCTCATCTCATGCTTGGGATATTCATTTTCATGCTTTCCATTTTTCTTATGACACTGTTCAACTTTCCCAACTCATTCACTGTTCTAACATTTCATGTTCCTATCCTAAATTTATTCTTTTTAGTTATTGTTTTGCCATCAGTAGCTGGATGACAGGATGGTGTCAACTGTGGCTCATGATTGTACCAACCGGACGAGATTTCCTAAGACAGCCATTAACGTCGCTCACTGCCTCTGAAATGTGTTTAGTCATGAAGTCTTGGGAAGATAATTCGGTGGTTTACCCTTGACTTCCACATCCATATAGGAGGAGGGGGTTGGTCTTTGACCGCTGCAATTGACATCCGTTTCCGACTGTTAGGACAAGTGGGTGCCCTGCTCTGCTCACCTCCAGAGTTTCCACTTATTCCTGGAGATATTCGGTCCCGATAGCTGCCTTAGCCACACCGTGGTGTGTTTCCCAACCTCTACCACTTGGAGGTAAAGTTGGGATTTCCCTTCCTAAAGTTATGGCCTATGGTGGCCAAACCTCTCAAGTACTTTTAGAGGACCTTATATTTTTGGCACATTGCCGTCTTCACAGACGATAGTTTGGTACATTGTGCTTCAAAAAGATATAATAGCTACAACACATGGCGGTGGCGAATGCCACTGATACGGCCAATTCGCGCTGTGAATGTTCGTCCACTGTGGATGCATGGAAAACATGGTCATTTCCACCATCATGCACCATCTTACGTCTCTCACACTCTTTATGTGCTTTTTCTGCAATCATTGTCTCCTTTGTCTTTATTCCATTTATGATAGTTCCCCTCCATGCAACACGTTCAGCGGCGAACTGCTCCCAATGTGCATTATAAATGCCTGTATCAATCATGTCCCGCTTACACACATCTTTTTATCGGAGTAGAGGCCGGCCCTGAGATCTCCTACCGATCTGTAATTCACCAAAAATGATGTCTTTTGGTATTCTACCATCATCCACCCTCCTAACGTGTCCTTTCCATCCAAGTCTACGAAGACTGAGCATGGAATATACCGTCACATAACCTGATATTTCCAATATTTCAGTATTTGTGATTTGTTCTTGCCACTTAATACCAAGTATTCTTCGCAGACACCGCATATGAAAGCTGTTTAAACGTTTCTCATTGCGTGTGTAAGTTGACCAGGTTTCACTGCAATAAAGAAGAATACTAAGCACGCAGGCTTAGCAGACAAAGACTTTTGTTTCGGCAGTAAGCTTCCTGTTCTCCCAGACTCGTTTTTGCTAACATGTTCATTTTTGTTGCTGCCTTACCAATTCTGATGTTGATTTCCTGATCTATGGATAATTTGCTATTTACCTCTGATCCTAGATATGTAAAATGGTCTACTATCTCCAGTTCCGCGTCATCAATAAAGATTGATGGTACACCATGTGCACCTTGTGACATGTGTCTTCTTTTTATTGATTATTAAACCAAATTCAGAACAAGCATTAGAGAATGCAGATAGTAGGCATTGTAATTCTTCCTCAGGGTAAGTCGTAACTGCAGCATCATCTGCAAAAAGCAAGTCTTTGATCAGTACCCTCCAAAGTTTGGTCTTGGTCTTCAGTCTCTGAGCATTGTAGAGTCCGACATCTGAGCGTGAGTGAATGCATATACCACCACCCTGATCACGAAAGGCATATTTCAGTAGAAGTGAAAAGTATATTCCATAGAGAGTGGGGGATAGTACGCAACCTCGCTTAACTCCACTCTTGATTTCAAACTCTTCTGACGTTGCACCATCAAACTTGATTATACCCCTCATGCCTGTGTGGAACGATTCCACAATGGACAGAAAAGTTTATGGGCAGCCAGTCTGTTTTAGTGCCTTGAATAGACCCTCACGACTGGCCAAATCAAATGCCTTTTGTGAGGTCGATGAAGGCAATTAACAGTGGTTGATTCTGTTCAAGGCATTTTTCTTCCATTTGTCGCAATGAGAATATCATATCAATGGTAGACCGGTTCTGTCGAAAGCCACATTGTGATTCGGGGTAGACTTGATCTCCTAGGACTTGAAGTCTGCGCAGAACAATTCTGGCAAATACTATAGTTGTTGCAGTGGCTTCGATCGCCCTTGTTCTTGTACAGTGTTATGATGCTTGCATCTTTGAAATCATGTGGGACTTGTCCTTCTCGCCAACATAGCTCTATTAGCTGGTGGATTTGTAGAGTGAATGTATCTTGCCCTGAGATTCTTCAAGAGATTAGAACAAGAATCGCCATGGCGAAAGTAGCCTTTAGCAAGATGAAAAACATTCTGACCAATAAAAAGATCTCAATTGAAACGAGAAAAAGAGTGTTGAGGGGATACATAGAGCCTGTTCTTTTGTATGGATGTGAAACTTGGACAATGAACAGTCAAGCTGAAAAACATCTGATGGCTGCAGAAATGTGGTTTCTGAGGAAAATGCAAAGAATACCATGGACAGACAGAAAAACCAATGACCAAGTACTACAGGAGACAAATGAACATCGTAAACTGATTAGAGAAATTAGACGTAGACAGTCAAACATTTTTGGACATGTTATGAGAAGAAATGGATTGGAGAACTTGGTGACAACTGGCAAGATCGAAGGGAACAGACCAAGAGGAAGACCGAGAGGAAAATACCTGGATGGCTTGGCCACATGACATGGACGAGACAGGAACACTGAGCTGATCCACGACACTAGTGATCGAGTGAAATGGCGAATCATGACCGGCCACGTTTTCCAGCATGGCACATGATTGATTGAATGCGTAGGTCATTTCTGGTGCAATGCTCCAGCAGACTTTGCCCATTTTCATTCATGCGACCAATGTTGTATTTTCCAAGGCACACTGGCCATGAACTCGAGTACCTGCCCACAGGACACTGAAATCGCCGAGTATATAGATGTAGTCAGATTTTGGAACTGCCTGGATCACAGAGTCTATCTCCTCATAGAACTAATTCTTTACATCATCCGAGGAAGAAAGTGTCGGTGTATATGCAGTGATAATGGTGGCAAACCACAAGAGGTTGCCAAGCGCAGGGATAATAGTCATTCATTTCCTCCAGCTAGAATATCAATTATTCCCAGCAGCAAATTCTTCACTGCAAAGTCCATACCGTGTTGCCTTTTTTCTGCCTGCACTCTACCCTTCCTAAAAAAGGTGTAATTGTTTTCTCTGAGTGACCCTTCCTCAGCGAGGTGAGTCTCCTGCAGGCCAGCGATATCAATGCTAAGACGATTGAGTTCGGCATCAATCACATCAGTTTTTCTCACATCGTAAATTTTCATTAAGTCAATGGAAAATCCTGGAAACATGGTTCTTACGTTCCAGGTTGCAAGCCGTAGCTTGAGGTTTCTGTTTTTCTTTTTGTTAGTACCTGGTGCATTGGTTTTACAGCATGCGATTCAGATTTTGTCCTAGCACTAAGCACCCATTGAAGCAGGCTGGCTGTGGCGGATCAATACCCAATTGGCCGGGGGCTGCCCAGCTTGAGGCGGGCGGTAGCTGATCAGTGACACCTGTAGGTGTCTCCCACCGTCAGAAGTAACGCGTGGCGCCCCATGTCTACGCCAATTGACAAGGACTTAACACCCGTAACAGTTACCTCTCGCCTTGATTCTGAGACCGGTTAATACCAGGGATGGAGTTATTGCCTCTCCATAGCACAAAGCCTGGGCTAAAATATAGAGACCACGTGTTGCCCATGCAGCATGATCCCTCTCTCGGCCTGCCTAGTTCAGACCAGAGGAAAGGCAACACCTGTACATCTCGAACAAGACAAGCTGTAAAAGCTGCCGGATCAGCAAAGCTATGCTCTACTGTCCGCCTGTTGGAGCTTCGATCCTAGACCAGCTGCCAACCAAGGCTTAGGGCGTTGTCTGCCCTGTCATGACATTTTGTCTTTAGGTTGCATTTCTTCGCACCAGGATAAGGCTTGTACCCTCCCAATTGCGCTCTTCCGCCCGAAACCATTGGCACAATGTGGGGTGTCGGGTTTGGTAAGCGTAGCCCAACATTCGGCGCTGACAGAAAGCAGGTAGTACCGTCTACTGCCATACGGTACCTCAGATATATTTGACTAAGACCTGACACAAGGGACCTTATATATATTTTATTATTTGACGTCCATGGTTATGTTATGTTGTGCAGAACGACATCACATCACATTGGACAATTATATATATATATATATATATATATATATATATATATATATATATATATATATATATATATATATATATATATATATATATATATATATATATAATTGTCCAATGTGATGTGATGTCGTTCTGCACAACATAACATAACCATGGACGTCAAATAAAAAATAAATATTACATGAACAGAATTAACGGAAATTTTATACATACAAAGACATAGAGTCAGTATTCTCTCTGTTACAGCTCAAGATTGTCTAAGCATGTACCGTCCGTTCAACTATGCCTGGAATGACGAGTCTTGCACTAGCAGATGTAACTTCATCTGCTCCAGACCGTAAGTTCCCTCACCTGCTTGTTTTGAGAAACCTTGTTCGTATTACGTAACATTGAAAACGGACAGTTGAGTAGATGTCAATTAGCGGTTTGGGGCCAAAAGGGTCGGGGCACCAGAGGAGCGCCAAAAGAAAGCCCCCTAGGGACCCAACCCCCGGGGGCCCCACCCCCCAGGGCCCCGGGGGGGGGGGGGCGACCGCCCGACCGGGCCGTCCTCTGTATCCCGGAGCGCACGCATGGCGACCGAGCCGCTCGCCACGATATATTACTCAGACATATTTTGGAAAAGCTGTCATATCTCCCAACACAAGCTGGTGTGATATATTTTACGCCTGCAGCCACAAAGCTCCAAAAAAACGGCGGGCTATTTTTTTTACCCCACACGTTCGTTAACAGAATGTGCTACACACAGCACGCTTATTTCCCCCACCAACAAGTGACGTGGAAGTTAATCAATGCGCGCTGAGCCAGTGATATACAAAATCTTGCTTTTATAAGCTTTTATTAATTTCTTTGCTTTTTTTATAACATACATTTAAAAAAAAAAACATTGTATGTACAAAAAATTATATACAAATGTATATACAAAATTATATACAAATGTATACTACATATTTTAATAGTGATATATAACCACAAAATGTTGCTGTTACCTCGGTCGGCGGCGTGGTCAAGTTGGTTAAACCACATCACACTCAGCAGGTCTAGAAATTGAATGGTTTGCATGCTCAAACCCGGGTTTCCATTCAATATTCTAGGCTGCCGTAGTGCGGATGGGGCACCTTCAAGGTTCGCTAGTATTTCGTTTCGATTAGCAACCAACAAGGGGGTCGCCTAATCTCTATACATGTGGTTTAACCAACACACCTCACATCTCTCGGAGGATGGCAAGTTGTGTGCATAAAAACCCGGGTTGTTGTCATCCTCTGAGAGGGGTGGGGGAACGAATCACAAAGCCGACTTTTGCATTTTTTTTTAAAATTCGCGCCGTGATGGTTTAGGCGGCTTTTTTTTTTGTTGTTATAGGGGTGACTATATCTGAAAATATTAGGGCGCGTCGAATTAGAGGCTGACTTATTGGGCACATACAGATGGAGACCTATGGATGTGAGTGGCCGAAGCTCGGCACAGAACTTCATTGCGGCCGCCCAGCCATCGACCTTTATTGTTCTTGGCATGAGGCAAAGCGGGGCGAGGTGATAGAAGAGTGTATATTCTGTGAGAGGGGTGTTAAGAAACCATATGAGATGTGTGAGCGTTGCACACTAGACGCGCTTCATAGGATGGTTTGGAAGTTTGAAAAGACGACTGAAATCAAACTGCTACTCTATAAAGGGGTGAAGTTAGATCCTCAATATAGCCCAGAGGGCCTATAGGTGTGGCTTAGCGCAAATTTCGTCGGCCAACCACCATTGCGAGCAACCGTTACACGCGGGAGAGAAAAAATGTTCATACACACCTTGTTTATCTGAGGAGTATATCCTTCCGCGCATTATCCACTGGCGGATCGTTCGGTGGAATAGGGGTGCGGCCCCAGATTTTCCTGATCGTGTATACAGGTTATTTCGACCCTAAAGCTTTTACAAACTCTGCCCGTGCCGCGTCTCGGCCTTTCAGAATGAGAGATTTTTTTGTCTCTTCGTCCAGATCCGCCGGCGCCTTGCTCCGAATATCTTTTTTCAACTGGTGAAATTTATTTTCTTCAGCTGTAATTATTTTATACTCCACGTCTGAAATTCTCCCATCATCCAAAGCTTTTGAAACAAGGTCGGCTATACTAGAAAGCTTAGCCGTCGCCAGAGTGAAAATTTCATCATGCTTCTTAGCTTTTGATGTTAGTTTGCGGGACGCTAGCTTGCTCCCAGCGGACATGATTCCACAAGCTAGGGCAGCTATCTCGAGCCCGACAACTATAGGGGCATCGATAATGGTGGTAAGAAGCCCAACACCCCCCACCCCCATACCAAGGCTAGCCGCCAGCATCGCGCTGTCCACAGCGTCTAATGCATTAACGGCACGCCGATATTTTTTATACAGTGCAGCCCGTTTGTCCCACAAAGCGGTGACAACGATTAAAGGTAAACTCACAAACTATCTGGTTATTCTCGACCAGCAAGATAAAGAGATCGCCATAAGGCGGCGGAAAATGTTGATAGCACCCAATGAGGAGAGTAGGGACTTTCAAGAGCAAAAGATTGCCGATATTGAAGAAGCTAAGAAGAGGCTTTTAATAGAGGTCGCTGAGTTACACGAAGACTTACGCACCCAATTCAGTCGGATCCGTGAAACCATTCATCGGGTGGTCAATGAATTCACCACACTGGGTGCGCCATGAGCCCCCGGAGTTCTCTCACTGGAGGTAAGCCTTTCTCTCCCAGGTATTGGTCTACGTGTGAGGTTTCTAAAACCCGCTGCACTTCTGGACTCGAAATAGCCCGTTCTAAGATGTTGCCAACATTTGAAGCTATGTGTGGGACAGCCTGAATATCTGCACCACTTAGAGCAGCTTCTTCCTCCGCCAGATCACTAGCAGTCTCCTCAAGGATGGTGACAACCTTTGGTGGTATTTTGTCCACAAACCCCAATACCTCTCTGGTACTCACTCTGAGGTTATTCACAGCTAACGGCATGCCATTATCATACTGTGTAATCCTTTGGTGGTTAACATAGAGAGCATTCCGGCGACCCAAACGAATTTTTGTATAATCTATACCAGTTATAGGTTTGATACCTTACATCTTCTCCACCCTTTTAAAATAGTCGTTAATAGCGCTGTTTTCTAGTTCTATGAATAAGTTGCGCTCCCCCTGTGACGTCTCCCCCTGTGACGTCTCCCCCTGTGACGGCCACTCGGTATTAACAATGCGGGGATTATCGACATCAAAATCGTCGTCGATGAAGCCTGTCTCTTCTTCCTCGCCCGTTTCAGGCCTCCCCTCTTCACCACCAAAATCAGTCAGCTCAACTCTATCCATATTAGATATTGCTACAAAGCAACAAACAACTAGCCATGTCTTCAAGTGCATATGGTCGTAAGCTTAACCCTTACCGCCGTCTCCGGGAGCCGCTCGGTGTGAAAGGATTGCGGCAAACGATAATCGTGACCAACAATCCTTCTACGATCGGTCCGAAGCAGCAGTTACTAGTTCGTGTTCCCAATCTCGGTGCACACGATGTTATCGTGCCTGGGTCAGTGCGGCTGGCATTCAATGTCGACCTCAGTTCCGCTGATGTCAACCGGTTCGTGGTCCAGAACCTCGGCCGAGCGCTGGTTCAAAAGCTGACCGTCAGGCTCTCTGGCAATGAAGTCTTCTCTCTTGTGGACAGTGATGTCTACAACGTCTACCTGGATCTTTGGAAGAGTCAATCGGAGCGGGCGAGCGCTGTGTATCAAGGCATCGATACAAGCACCGGCATGAATGTGACCAAGGCGCGTGTTGGTGCAGCGGATGCTGTTGTTCTGCCCCTCGCCAATGCGAGAGACGTGGCCATCGCGAAGGCCTTCAAAAACAGGTACTACATACCACTAGACTTTGAGCTGCTTGAAACGCATGCGCCCTTCTACCAATCTGCTCTTAGTGATCGGCTGGAGATTGAGTTGACCTTTAACGACGCTTCCCGCGTGATTCGTGCAACTGGTAAAGATGCCGGCACCTCCTCATACTCCCTAGAAAACATCTGTCTCGAGTACGAAGTAGTCACTGAACCCACGTTGGCCCGGCTAATTCGTAGCATGTATGAGAGCCGTATGGTAGTGTTATACGAGCGGGTCCTACGACATAGACGGATCCCTCAGAAAAAGGAGGACTCGATATGGAACATCAATCTGAACACACCCTGTAAGTCTTTGAAAGGCATTCTCCTATTCTATCTTCCCGCCAACCAAAAGGATTTTGCACGCCAACCAGAGTTGTTTTACAACCCGCAGATCACCAAAGTTGAAGTCATCGTAGAAGGACAAGCCAATCAGCTATTTGCGCACGGCTTAGCACCACACCAGCTCTGGGACGAAGGGAGGAAATTCTTCGCTGGTGGCCTCAAAAGGCACCCTGAGACAAGCGCAGTCGCCAAAGAGCTAGGATTGTTCGATGTTAGTCTAGGCGAGTACTTGACGTCAAAATTCTGCTTGTGGCTGGACTTCCGGACCTCCGACGATGACCATCTTCACGGCAGTGGCTGGCGTGTAGAGAACGGCTCTGAGGGCATCACTCTCCAGATCACGAAAGAGGCCGAACCGGCGGGGCCCCTGTACTGCTACGTTTAATTGGTTATGGACGGACAGCTGAACATCGACACCGGGAGATTCGTTAGTGCTGTTTATTAATGGAGTTCCCACTTAAGCCACACTCGGCCATCATCACAGGCCCCACATCGTGTGGTAAAACAGAATTCATTCTCGACCTCCTGGAAGGCCCGTACAGGGGTGTTTTCGAGCATATTGTATTTGCTTGCCCTTCGGTACGATACAATGAAACATACCGGGCCCGGCCGTGGGTGTGGTCAGATCGCGAGGTCTTCATATTTGACCCCGGTGATCGGCTGCTCAAATGGCTAGAGGCCTTCTATAAAATGTTTCAGGGGACACCAACGTTATACATCATTGATGACTGCAGCGCAGAGGACGCTATTGCGCAGAAGCGGACTATGTTGACTTATCTAGCTTTTAGCGGGCGACATGCCCAGCAAAGTCTGTGGGTTCAAACCCAGAAGTACAACGCCGTTGCGAAAGGCCTCAGAGCGCAGACACAATGGGTGGCGCTCTTCCATTCCAAGGATAAGGATAGCTTTGAAGACTGCCTGGATGAGAACTACATCATCCACTCTAGGGAGGAACGTGATGGGGTGCGAAAGCAACTCGAAGCCAATGAGTTCTCAAAGCTGGTACTGAGGACCAAGTTCCCATTTTCTTATAAAGTGCTCAAAGCTGGTGAGGTTTGTTAGATACTAAGCATATGTTAAGCATCAGCTAAGCATATGTTAAGCATCAGCTAAGCATATGTTAAGCATCAGCTAAGCATATGTTAAGCATCAGCTAAGCATGTATGAAGCAGTGCTTTGTTACTCCGTAACAGCCTTAGTTGTATTACAAGTGATATGCACATGGTGTGTGCTTGGATGGGCTGTGCATTCCTATATTAGAGTTAGACGTTGGGTATTTGCAAACGCTGTGATGGATTGTGACACCATACTCGACCAGCTATTACGTGAAGAGGCAAATCCGGTAGAGTCTGCTCCAGAACCTACAACAACACCACAGTCCGGACATGCATCACCACCTACCACAACGCCACAGTCCGGACATGCGTTGCATCATGAAAGGCTGGCAGCACTTGCGGCTGGGGGACGTGCCGGGCAGTACATAGGCGGTAAGTACTCCAAACTTACAATGGAACAGGTTGAGGCCTTGCCTGATCAAGAAATTGAGAAGCTATATGCGAGGCATGAGGCGAGGCTTGGAGCTGCAATAACAAAGACCCTAGGCACGGCTATGTTACAGATGTACGCACAAGTGGCAAGTATGTTCCTCCCCATTGCTGATAATCAAGCTTTGGTGACAGACCTGGAGGCCGACCCGTTTCTAGGGCATGCGCTAAACACAGTTACATGTGAACTCTACCATAAGTTCGGTATGTGCTTAGCACCTGCAACTGTCGCGCTAGCAACTTTTAGGCACTGCCATTTTGGACATATCTGTCCTAAGCAAGAACAAGATCGAGGAGGATACCCCCGAAATTTCTCCACAGGAGAAACTAGTGACGAAGGACCCCAGGAAAGTTGCGGCTGGGAAGAGAGGAGCTGCTGCTCGAAAGAGTCGTGAAGCAGAGAGGCTGTCTCTAGCTCTGCAGCAGGCTGTTCGCTTTTCTGCCCCCTTCTCTCATCATTCCCTCGTCTACTTCTCTTCACTCTCTCTTCCCTGGCTGATGAAGATAAAAACGAGCACAGAGCTCACATTCCGTAGCTCCGGCGATTATTCTTATGAACTGTTTACATATAGTATTCCATATGGCATCCATATACGAGGGGAAGTCAATAAGTAAGCCACAAATGGTGTAGAAAAATAACTAAATATGATAACAACTTGAAACCAGTTTATTTGTATACATACATTTTTTTTTTCGCGTTTCCATCCTGTTTCAGGATATTGCGGTCAACACCAGCATCTTTCAGCTGTATGTTGATTCCTAGGCTACATTACGCTCATCAGCACGCCACGACTTTCTGAGCGACCGGCTCCATACTCTCATAAGTCACTTTTGCGATTCGAACCACTGCTAATTCTCGTCGCGTCACGTGACGAGAGTATTCGGGTTTAGCGGAGAAAGCTGCTAACCCCTCGGCCACGAAGCCGGTTTTGTATACATACATTGTCCTTTTATTTCTGAACATAATTTCCACAAACATTGATGCACTTATGCCATCGTTTTATCTGTCCTCCCAAACCGGCTGCATAGAACTGCGTGCTCTGTTTTCTACAAACCACGTTTTCACTTCACATTCAACTTCGGCGTCATTCACGAAATGTCTCCCGTCAAGGTCGGTTTTCAGTGGACCAAAAAGATGGAAATCGCTAAGGGCTGTAAGGTGGATGTTCCAAAACTTCCCACCTTAGAATGACACCGAAGTTGAATGTGAAGTGAAAACGTGGTTTAGGAAACAGAGCACGCAGTTCTATGCAAGCCGGTTTGGAAGGACTAATAAAAAGATGGGATAAGTGCATCAATGTTGGTGGAAATTATGTTGAGAAATAAAGGGACAGTGTATGTATAAAATTAACTGGTTTCAAGTTGTTGTATATATTTAGTTATTTTCTTGATGGTTCCGTCACCCTGCTACTGAGTGAGTGCGTGGCACGACACTGTGAGCTGTGGGTTTCGTGTGAAGTGCTTTTGATTCTGCCCAAGTATTTTTTTTGGAACGTGACTGCATGTTCGGAGCGATGACAGGTCTCTATGTCCCAGAGTTGACCGGTGTTTGCCTTATGCAGAAATGCGTGGCTGCTGGGCTTATGGTTGACTGCCACTGCCGTCGGTGATGAACTTATGTTCGTGGACTGTGTAGGTGACCATCTAGGAAACATCCAGATAGGAAAATGACTGCCGATTCCATCAGAGATGAATTGGGTGTTTCGTGGGGGACTATTGTGTTGACATTATGGCGGCGGCATTATGCACAGTGTATCTGTGCGGGCTGTTGTTTGTCGAGACTCCTGTCTTTTCCACTTTTCACATTGGGCAGTGGGGAGAGTTTTGTGTGATATTCACTGGCACAGGAACGGAGCATAATGGGGACGACCCGTTGCTGTGAAGTTGGAACTGCGACTAACTAACTAACTAAAATTTTTCTACAGCCATTTGAGACTGATTTATTAACTAACCCTCATAGTATTCCATATAGTATCCATATAGTATTCTCGGACCAAACGTACATCACGCCTTGTGTGACAGTCACAAACAAAGACCAATCGCACATTATACTACGTTTAGGGCAAGGTTTATATCACTGTTTAATTTTTTTTTTAAATTAAAAAATAAGAAACACTAGCAACAAAAAAGGGTGGAGGGGTGTGGATAATAAAATGCAAGAGAATCGACTTCATTTCACCGAGTTTATCTAATATAGCTCGGTCTCTTACCACAGGGCGTCCTACCGAAATCGTAACCCAAACCACGAACTCTGTAGCTCCAGCGACGACCCCCAGGAGTCTCCGAGATAACTGCGCTAGTGAACCGAACGACGTGGCTCAGAATCGAACCCACAACCTTCGGAAATCGAGGCAGGCGGCGTAACCACTTGGCTACGAAAAATACCTGTATTATAAGACAATGTTCTGTAACATTTTGTGTCAACAACATCGACTGTCTTGTGAATCACATATGTAAGTTACCACCTTTCACAACTGAACTTCTGCGTCGACTTCCTAACAACGAAGGATTTGTGTTTTAATGTTAGTAGTAGTAGGCCTCTTTCAGTCCTGAAGGACTATAGAGTTGTGCCGCTTGGGAGGTACCTGGCAGCACCGTTGGTGACTGTATAGTCAAATGCGATAGTGACAATCCCTGTCACAGTTTCCGCATCTGTAAGACGAGGCAAGTCCCGCAGTAAGTGACTGCGTTTTAAGCCTGTGCCGCCTATCCTCAGTTTGTTGGATCAGACTGCGCTCAAAGAGCACCAGTCCGTTTCGTACATCTTTTCTCCAGGAGCATCTGTCTGTTGCAACTCTCTCCCGCGTGTCTGGATCTATTCCAATGGTTTTCATATCTTGTTTACACAATCCCTATATCGCATTTGGTTGGCCTCTTACGTTTATCCTCCATTCGAGATACGTGGCCCAGCCACCGGAGGCGTCTCTGCTTGAGGAGGGTGTGCACTGTGGTAATATCTGCTCTTTCAAGCACATGTTTGTTTGTTATGTGGTCTTTCCATGTTATGCCCAGGATACGTCTCAGACATCTCATGTGGAAGGAATTCAACTTCCTTTCCTGTCTTGAGTACAGGGTCCAGGATCC
Source organism: Cepaea hortensis (assembly GCA_963921405.1). Lineage (NCBI taxonomy): Eukaryota > Metazoa > Mollusca > Gastropoda > Stylommatophora > Helicidae > Cepaea > Cepaea hortensis. Next base: position 116,815 of record CAWUFQ010000091.1, on the reverse strand, counting down.
AGACCCATAGAGTAGTGTGCTAACAACACAAGCTTTATATACTTGAGCGTTTGTACGCTCTGTTAGTCTATGATTCTCCCAAACTCTTTTACCTAGCCTGGAAAATGTTGTCGCTGCCTTTCCAATGCGTCTGTCGATTACTGTCTCTAATGAAAGATTATCTGATATTGTCGACCCCAAATACACAAACTCGTGGACGGCCTTCAATTCGTAATTAGAAATTTTGATTGACGGAGGCGCACCAGCATCTTGTTCCATCACCTGTGTTTTATTTAGGCTAATTGTGAGCCCAAAGCCTTTGCAGGCGGCTGCAAAACGATTTATGAGCCTTTGGAGATCGTCTGCTGTATGAGTAGTCAGTGCTGCATCATCTGCAAGAAGTAGTTCTCTTACGCATCTTGATCTTATTTTGGTCTTTGCCTTGAGTCTTGATGGGTTAAAAAGTTTGCCATCAGATCTTGTGTGGAGGTATATGCCTTCAGTGGCAGTCCCAAATGCCTGCCTTAAGAGAACGGCAAAGAAGATACCAAAGAGTGTAGGAGCAAGCACGCAGTCCTGCTTTACTCCGCTGCTGATGCTGGATGACTGGGGTGTTGAACCGTCAAATAAAATGGTCCCCTGCATGTTTTCGTGGAATGATTTCACGAGACTAAGAAGGGTGGGTGGACATCCAACCTTTTCAAGGACCTTAACAAGGCCGCTTCTGTTCACGAGGTCAAATGCCTTTGTGAGGTCGATGAAGGCAATATATAATGGCTTCCTCTGTTCTCTGCACTTCTCTTGGAGCTGTCGGAGTGAAAAAAATCATATCGATGGTGGACCTGTTGGGTTTAAATCTGCACTGCGATTCGGGGTAGATTCTTTCAGCAAGAATGTGTAATCTTTTAAGGATTACTCTGGCAAAAATCTTGCCTGTAATGCGGAGTAGGGAAATGCCGCGATAGTTGTTGCAGTCGCTTCTGTCGCCTTTGTTTTTATAAAGGGTAACGATGTTTGCGTCTTTCATATCTTGTGGTACTGATTTTTCTTTCCAGCAGAGCTGAAATATTGCATAAAGTTCTGGGATGATTGTTTCTTTGCTATATTTTAAAATTTCAGGTGGAATACTATCTATTCCAGGTGCCTTGCCGGATTTGAGAGAGTCTAGTGCTTCGCTGATTTCTGTGAGGCAAGGTTCGTTATCCAGGGCATGCATGGCGGACTGTTGATCGATGGCTTCCAGAGCTTCTTCACTGACAGTGTTATCCACTGAGTATAGTTCTGAGTAGTGTTCTACCCAGCGATCCATTTGTTTCGCTCGATCTTTTATGATTACCCCCTCAGTTCTCAGTTGATCGTAAAGGGGCCATATTATATTTTATGGACCGACAGCTCGCTTGATGCCCTCGTACATTCCTCTTATATTTCCATTGTCTGCACAAGTTTGAATTTGAGCAGAGAGCTGTAGCCAGTATCTGTTCGCACATCTTCTTGCCATCTGTTGTACTCTATTTCTGGCCGTTCGCAATGCCTGCAGTGTTTTCTCTGAAGGTGATGTTTTATACATTGAGAATGCATGTCTCTTTATCTCCAGGACTGGGAGTATCTCTCCAGAGTGTGCTTCAAACCAGTCGGTTGACTTAGTTTGCTTCTTGCCAAATGTTGATAGTGCTGTATTGTAGATGGTGTGGCGAAAATGACTCCATCTCTCGGTGGAATTTCCATTTGTTGGGCCAGGCAGAGTATCCGCTAGAGCCTGCATTAATTTGTTGACCTTCTCTTTATTTTGGGTGCCACTGGTGTCCATGCGTGCTCTTCCTTCTGTTCTGCTTCTGTAGATTATCTTGGGCTTTATCTTCACCTTGATGGAGACGAGTGAATGGTCGGTGTCGCAGTCAGCACTATGATAGCTGCGAGTCAGCCGTACATTGCGGAGATTGCTGCCTTTACTGAGAACCAGGTCGAGTTGGTGCCAGTTCTTTGATCTGGGGTGTCTCCATGACACCTTGTGTTGAGGTTTCGTGTCAAAGAATGTGTTGGTCACGCACATATTATGGTGGCTGCATAATTCCAAGAGACGTTGTCCATTGTCATTGATCTTCCCAACACCAAACTGTCCTAGACATGAAGGCCAAGATTTGTGGTCGGAGCCAACCCTGGCATTGAAATCCCCCAGGATAAAAATATGTTGTTTCTCTGGTGTTTCACTGACTTCTTTGCTAAACTCGTCATAGAACTTGTCTTTAGATTCTGATGCTGCAGTTAGTGTTGGGGCGTAAACGCTTATAATACTAACTGGGCCTGCCTCTGTCTGGAGTTGGAGCTTCAGTATTCTTTCAGTGCCATCACTTGGTGGTATGATGGAATTAAGCAGCTTGTTTCTTATAGCAAAGCCAACTCCATGCTCCCTGGTCTCTCCGCACGGCTTGCCATGCCATAGAAAGTGAAGTCCCTCTCCTTGATGCATTCAATTCTTGGAGTCTGGTCGCTTGCAGGGCGACAATGTCTATCCCCAGTCTTAGTAGTTCGTTGTTTATCACTGCAGTTTTGCGGGCATCCACAATCTCGTTTAGATCATCTGAAATGCCAGGGGTCATGGTTCTTACGGTCCATGTTCCCAGCCTTAGGACCGGTTGTTTTGTTTTTATCTTGTTGCTAGGTGTATAGATTGCGGCCCATGTGTCAGGATTTTCCCCCTAAGCTCCACACACCCTCAGGAGCAGATGAACCGTGACGAGACAACACCTTATTGGCTGGGGGGCTGCCCAGTTTAGGCGGGCGGTAGCTGTCTAGTGAGATACGGTGATCTCTCCCACCGTCGGAAGTAGCCCCTATCGCCTTGCTCTACGCCAATCGAGCATTAAGACTTATAACTGGCAAATGCTACTTCCCGTGTTGTGTCACCGCTTTACGCGGTGCTGAAGTGACCTCTTCAGGGCACAAGCCTGGGCAATGGAAATCGGAGAACCAGCTGTTGCTCAGTAGCAAGTTCCCCCTCTCCACGTCACCGATGTTGACCAAGGGAATGGCAGTAGCCAATGCAACTTGTCATCGTTGCCGTCGCAGGAGCTGCCAGAACTATGTTGTTTACAACATGGAACTGCCTTAGGGACTCCATCTCCAGATTTGTCCTCAGGGTTTACCCCCGATGCCTTTCCCATATGGGTATACCCGCAAGGCAGCGGAGGTTTGAGATTTAGAGTTCCCTCTCTTAGAAGAGATACCCACCAAGGCTGACGAGCCTCCTCTGCCCGGGAATCAATCAGGAGGGAAGTCTACCATTCTTGCTTCCCGGCAATGACTATACTGATCGGATGACCGTAGCCATTGTCTCTACCGAGAGATCCTCTGCCCACCGTCACTTACTTGAAACCATAACCAACAACTATCTGCCAGCTGCTCCCAAGTCCAATCCACCACCTGCTCACATGTCTTCACGTTACCCTGTTGGGGGGGAGGCATGGGGCTAAACGGGTACTCCACGTTGCCCAAGGGTGTCCGGTAGGCTAGCGGAGGTAAGAAGGCATTTAATGTTAGTACTAATGTTATTATTCCGGTGGATACTCGGTCCCCAGGGCTGCAGTAGACACACCGTGGTGAGTTTCCCAACCTCTACCATTGGTAGCTAAAGTTACGGTCTATGATGGACAAAACTCTTCGATACTTTTATATCCACCGGAATAAGTGGATAACTCTGAAGCTGAGCAAAGCATTGTACGCATTTGTCTGGCAGAAGGAAATTGCTGTAAAAGGCAGAGGTAAAAGACCACCATGTGGATGTTGAAGGCAAGGGGAAACAACCACATTATATTTCAAAGATCTCATGGCAAAAGATAATTCAGAGTTAGTGAACGACTTTAATCGCTGTCATAGGACATCATCGGCCGGTAGGGACAGTCATGAGCCACAAGTGAAACGAGACCGTCATCCAGCTACTGATGGCAAAACCTAACGAAAATAAATACATTTAGAGTAGGAACATGGAATGTTAGGACGTTAAATGAGCTCTGAAAGTTGAACAATGTTATAAGAGAGATGGATAGCACGAAAATAAATATAATAGGCGAAAGTGAGATGAGATGGAAGGGATCGGGCAAAATTAAAGTTGACAAACACACACTAATTTATTCTGCAGGGGATACCCACGAAAAAGGTGTGGGAATAATATTTGACAAAAAATAGCCAAGTCAGTTAATGGATCCTGGTGTATTTGAGATAGAGATATTGTGGTCAAAATCAAAGGCAAACCAGTAGAAGTAAATATTATACAAGTAATGATGAAGAAATAGAACGCTTTTACGATGAAGTAGCAGTGGCGATGGCTCAAATTGGATCAATCAATCAATCAATCAATCATGTGCCATGCCGGAAAGCGTGGGCGGTCATGACTCGCCATTTCACTCGATCACCAGTGTCGTGGATCAGCTAAGTGTTCCTGTCTCGTCCATGCCATGTGGCCACGCCATCCAGGTATTTTCCTCTCGGTCTTCCTCTTGGTCTGTTCCCTTCGATCTTGCCATTTGTCACTAAGTTCTCCAATCAATTTCTTCTCATAACATGTCCAAAAAATGTTGACTGTCTACGTCTAATTTCTCTAATCAGTTTACGATGTTCATTTGTCTCCTGTAGTACTTGGTCATTGGTTTTTCTGTCTGTCCATGGTATTCTTTGCATTTTCCTCAGAAACCACATTTCTGCAGCCATCAGATGCTTTTCAGCTTGACTGCTCATTGTCCAAGTTTCACATCCATACAAAAGAACAGGCTCTATGTATCCCCTCAACACTCTTTTTCTCGTTTCAATTGACATCTTTTTATTGGTCAGAATGTTTTTCATCTTGCTAAAGGCTAATTTCGCCATGGCGATTCTTGTTCTAATCTCTTCAAGGCATCTCCCATCAGATGTTATGACTGTTCCAAGATAATTGTACCGATTCACTTGTTGAAGAATATTTCCATTTACTTGTATATTACATTGTAGCACTTCTTCTTTCCTAGTGACGACCATAACCTGAGTCTTTTTACAATTTAAATCTAACCCCAGTTGCTCACTGTGTACAACAACCGCATCTACTAATTGTTGCAGGTCCTGCGCATTGTCTGCAATTAATACAGTATCATCTGCATATCTAATGTTATTGATGTTTCGTCCTCCAATGCTGATTTCATTTATATCCTCTACATTTCTGAAAATATTTTCACTGTATAGGGAAAAAGATCTGGAGACATCACACATCCCTGCCTAACACCTCTCTTAATTGGCTGATACTGTCCCACTTCATTATCAATCCCTATTGCAGCTTGTTGTTTCCAATATATGTTTTTTATAAGTCTAATGTCTTTCCCATCAATTTGTAGATCTGCAAGCATATCCACCATGTTAACATGTCTAACTCTATCAAAAGCCTTAGTATAGTCAATAAAGCAAAGGTGTATATCCTTGTTTACTTCTATAGCACGTTCAATAACTGTTCGCAGCAATGTGAGATTTAGTGTTCTCAAAGTGTTCTGCCAGGACGCAAATTGGATCACAAGAAATATAAAACTGGGAGATGTTAATGCAAAAGTAGGAAAGGGAAAAATAGAAGATGAAGTGGGAAATAATGGTTTAGGTACAAGAATTGATAGAGGAGATAAACTAATAGAATGGGCAAATATCAATGATATGATAATTGGAAAAACATGGTTTAAACACCATAAAAGACGACTACACACATGAAAAACCCTGATAAGAAAATACGCAAAAAGAAATTTACTACATCCTTATTAATAACAGATTAAGAAATGCTTTAATGTAAGGACAATGCCTGGTGCTGATTGTAATAGTTATCATGAGGTGATATAAAAAAAAAATGATGACACCAAAATGTGACATAGAGATAGAAGGGACAATTCTTAATAAAGTGGCTACTTCTATACACCTAGGGGCATTTATAACATCAGATGGAAGATGCACAACAAAGATTAAGAGCAGAATAGGGCCGTATGTTAGAAAATGAAGATTGCCTTATGCAAAAAATCATTATCATTGAATAAGAATGTAAGAAAGAGAACGAACGAACACTCTTTATTTTCACAGAGTAACAAATTGGGCACGCGGCCCGTCTTACATTCGGCGTTTTCAATCACTCATCTTTCATTCACTAATTGAGAATGTTACACTCACGTAAATAAAAATTGAATTCTGCCCTTCATACATAATTTAATTCACTCATCATTCAAAGCTAACAGAACAGCAACGATATAAAAGTTTTGCATTATAAAGAAAATGCAAAAATCAATATTACACCGCTCAGTAATATTAAAGAATGGTGGAACTTGTTATTAGCTATGTGGAATATACTGGTCTGCCAAAAGGGGACTGGCTGTTATACTAGAGTTTTATTACTATTATTATTTCTATTAATAATGGGGGAAGGTAATCCGTACTGACAAAGTGTTCGAATACCTTGCGATTATATGTATACGGGTTGGTGATGTCTTTGATTTCTTGTGGAAGATTGTTCCACTGCTGAGAGGCAGAGTACGTTAAGCTTGTTTTATATATGTCTATCCTAGGCTTCGTAATGTGTAATATATTTAAATCGTTTCTGTGTCCAGCATTATACTTACACATTTCACGTACGTCCACACCCACTGACAAAGCCCCGTGATGAGTCACCCAGGGAGTCACCTTCAACTCAGCCAACTATGAGTTCATGCCCCAGACTTTAATATGAGACGCAACCTTCGGATCTTTTCAAGGAACGGACGTATTTATCTAGCGACCCGCCACTCTACCGTCCCTTAACATTGATCAGAAGCACCTATCTAGCCTTTCCGCTACTCATCAACTCTTTACCATTGATCGAGAGTCTTTATCTAGCACTCCTCCTGCTCTTAACAAGGGTGGGACGTATTTATCTAACCACCCCGCTACTCGACCACCCTTTAACAATGACCAGAAGCACCTATCTAGCCTTTCCTCCATTCACCCACCCCTTACCAACGAATTTCATTAAGCCATACTCGGTATATTAAATAATATCGGTCATTTTGAATTTTTTAAGTTTTTCATTGAAGCCCTGAAAATCGAGTGATGATAGTGTTCGGAAGCACTTATCTAGCTACTTCGTTACTCACTCACTCCTTACCAACGACTTTCACTAAGCCATACCCGGTACAGTCGATAATGTTGGCTATCTTTACCTTTTTAAGGTTTTCATTTGTAATGTGTATGATGATAGTAAACAAGCCAGTGTGTCACTCTACAGATCACTAATAACTTCTACCCACCCGTTATGAGTGGTGTAGTCAAGAATAAGAGCATTTCTGACTTCCAAGGTGCTGACCTCATCTGGCAGAGGACTGACGAGGACAAGGGCAAAGCCCTCTTTGAACGCTACCTTGAGCAAAGCAACCAGACAGACATGGGAGGCCGAAATCTGGCCAAGGAGGTCACCTCAGACAGATGCAAGGCCCAGGACACTTCGGATGAAGACACAGTGACAGTGAAAGAAATCAAGGCTGTGCTTCGACGATCAAAAAACAGTGCTCCAGGTCCTGATGGCATAAGATACGATGACATTAATAGGTGTACCGACAATGAGCTAGAGAAACTAGCAGACATGTACAACAACAGTATAGGGGGTGCTAGCATCAAGCAGGAATGGTTACACAGCTATCTGATTCCCTTGCCGAAGCCTGACAAAGACCACAAAAAAATTCAGGGATATCGAATTATAACCATGCAGAATACAATAGGCAAGCTGCTGGAGAAGGTAATTGCCAAGAAAATATCAAGCCAACTAGAGAGGCAAGGTGTTTTCCCACCCACCCTGGGTGGGTACCGTCCAAAAAGGGAAACCTGGACCAATGCAGCAGCCTTTGCCCAGGATGTCTATGAAGGTTTCCACTCAGGCACTGAAACCGTTGCTGCAGCGATTGATCTTGAGGACGCATACAACAGAGTACCACTGGATTTTTTTAATGTTTCAGCTTCTCGAACTAAACATAAGTCCATTCCTCCTTAGTTGGATCGCTGCAGCCCTCTTCCAACGGAAAGTAGTTTTTAGATGTGGCAGTTGGACTTCGGAACCAACAACAATATATCCTGGCCTACCACGGGGATCACCATTATCTCCGGTACTGTTCAACGCCTACACAGTGAGAATCACCAGTGAGCAGATCACTGGACCTGGCAGGACATTGTCATATGCTGATGATGTTTTAGTGTATCGTCAGGGTAAGGATAGAGAGGAGGTTGCCGTGGAACTACAAACCGAACTCAATCGCATAAGTGCTTGGTGTGATGAAGCTGGGGCAATGGTCAACCCAACAAAGGCAACAGTGACTTGGTTCTCGTTGAATAATCATATTGTCAACAATCCAACACCAACTGTAATGCTGTGTTCAGAGATGGTGGAAAGAACGCAGGCAATGAATTACCTGGGGATACGGTTTGATCGAAGCCTTGCTTATAATGTGCACATAGACCAGGTGATAACAAAGGCCAAGCGGGGTTTGGCAGCGATGCGGATGATGGCGGCAGCAAACTGTGAGCAGCGCCATCTATGTCTTCTATACGAGGGGTTGGTCATGTCTGTTTTGGAGTATGCAATGGCAATCCTGACTCTCAGCCATAAGCAGATAGAAAGGATGGAAAGGATACAGAATGAAGCTATGCGCATTATTCTTGGATGTACAAGAGATACAGCATGCAGGGCGATGCGCTACCTTCTTGGGTTTCCAACCATTGAAGAGAGAATACAAGATTGCAGGGCACGCGCCTACCTCAAAATTAACGCAAACACACAACATCCACTGCATAGTGAAATTAGGAAGGTGAAGGGCAGCAGGTTAAAAAGAGGACGGTCGTGGATGGGTCAAGCCGAAGACATTCTTCAACAGGTGTGTTAACTTGAGGACTTAGAACCTGGCGAGGAGTGGGTGCAAGTGCCAACAGACTTCTGCACATCCTTTTCAGTTTGCATCCAACTTGACAGAAAATGCAGACAAGAAAATCCGGCTGCTGTTGAGGCTGAAGTACAAGCGTTGATTTTCGAGAATTCGCTAGACGGTGACGCGGTCATCTACACAGATGGGTCGGTCGTCCGACATGTGAGAAGCTCATGGGCCTTTACAGCTCGGACCGGAGGGAGAATTGTGAAGGAGGACTCTGGTGCTTTTACTGAAACCACAAGTAGCCTGACCATGGAAGTCACGACAGTAAGTAAATCAATAACATGGCTCGAGACACAGACATTCACTAGGGCTTGTTTCCTTAGCGACTCAATGAACATGATCAAGAGGATAGAGGAGGGGTCGATCCGAAGAGAATAGTTGCTGCCTCTGGTGCGGTCTCGGCTGGCAAAGATTAGTTTCATCTTCGTGCCAGGGCATGCGGGAGTACAAGGAAATGAGCGGGCTGACAAGCTCGCAGGTGAGGCTACTGTGGAGGGCGGACGCGCCATGGACCAGGCCGACATTCTGAATGCTCTACGAGAAGTAAGACTTTTGCGAGAACCAAGTGATGACTGTGAATCTACAACAATGGCCAGACTGCGAGAGCAGCAAATTAAAAGAGGTGTGGCCAAACAAGAACACTACACAGGAAGCCAAAGAAGATTGATAAACCAACACAGAACTGGCGTCGTTAGCCGCTACACGCTGCGGGATTTGCTGAGGAGGGGATCCGAGCACTTATGGACTGAATTGTTCGATGTGCAATGAGGATGATCTGTCGACTAACTAACTAACTAACTAACTAACTAACTAACTAACTAACCCACCCGTTACCAACGAATGTCACTAAGCTATACCAGCTACAATCAATAATACCGACCATCTTCACTTTTTAAGGTTTTCATTTGTAACCCGCATGATGATAGTGTTTACACCACTACGACCATCTATAGATCATACAGCTGCCATATTTACATGCTTACCTATTACGTTTTTCATATGACACCTGTCATGGCTCCTAGCCCTACTTCACACGCCGACACCCGCGCCCAACCCCTGATCCCCCATCCCCACGCCGGCCCGCCCCTAGACCACCCCGAGGAAATGCACTGTAGGCCCTATCCCTTACACAACATAAATGGAATGATGATAGTGTTATGCCCAATACAGATAAAGAAAGAAAATGAAATAAAAAAAGAAACCAAGGAGGAAGAGCACTGTACTTTAACAGCATCAATCGGTGGATGATAGTGTTTATGTATCACCCACTACAACTAATACTATCAGTAGTTATTAAATTGTAAAAAAAATTCGCAACAAATATAGGGAAGTAACAGTGCAAAAAATACGTTCGATTATTTATTCATGGGTTGCATCCCTTGAAAATGAGGTCCGTTTTCTGACGTTTCGCTTGCGGTGGTACACTTTTTATATAGTAAAAAATCGGGGGTTGCCACCCCATTTGGGTTTCGTTACAACGTAACTTACTACTGACGTCTCGATTGAAATTTTTGTAATTTCTATATTTTGTACTTATATCTTTGTGTTTTTGAGTTTTGGTGCCTCTTTTCAACCACGTGCAATATACTGAGTAGTGATTGCTCATTGCATTAATAGGTACAGTACATTCTGTGATGTTGTCAGCATACGTAGTATAAATATGATCTATAAGTGTTGAAGATGATTTAGTTATTCTAGTGGCTTGTTTGACTAACTGTTGGAAGTTATATGACTCTATTGTGTTTTAACATGTTTTGTTTGATTTGTTAGTGTCTATGTTGAAGTCACCTAGCAGTATTATTTCTCTCGCATTACTAAAGACTACATCCATCATAGTGGTGAAATTTTCATACAAGATATTTCCTGCACTAGGGTTTCGATAAAGATAGCCACCTACTAGGGGTATGCGATTTTGAAGTTTAACCTCAAGCCATACACACTCAATCTCACAGGTATCAAAATCTAGCCTGCGGTGTGCGTTAAGCGAGTTATAAATATAAACTACAATACCCGTCTCTTGTTTCTGAGAGGGATCTCTTCTAATGGTTTTAAAACCTCTGATAGTGATGTAATCATCTGCGATGTTACCATGTAATCGTCTTTCGCTAACGCCGAACATGTGAACATTTTGATTTATTATAAGTGATAGTTCGGGTAGCTTCCCTAATAGATGGCAGATGTTTACATGCCCGATTCTGAGCCCATTATTACTGCGCCAGTGTTCGTACTTATTAGACATTTCAACAATGCGTAATCATAAGTTTAAAAGCAAAAAAGACAAAACACACACACACACACACACACACACACACACACACACAAGGTGAATACAACTTACTTTCCTTATTACAATACACACTCTAATGTACAGAGAAACAGTAATATCTCTGTAAATATGTAAAAATACGCACACAGATCCGTAAGGAAGAGTAGTGAAGACACCCTCACCCACAGTAAAAACACAATTAAAAGTATAAAAGCTATACAGCTAAGTACTATCAATTAATATAAAGTCAAAACAAGTCAATGTTTGTAGTTACATATAACCTAATACGTTCCTAGATCAAGTAATAACCAAATATGCAGATAAATGTTCTAGGAGAGGCACTTTCTTGTACCGATATCCGGTGTAGCTTTGTGCTAAGTTGCTAGTAAATACCAGGTTGTGTTGGTTGTTGGTACAGCGACATTATAAGTGTTTGGTGAACGTTTGAGGTGCAACCATTCTTGGTTACAATGTAATGGGTACTGATGATGTCTCATGGGTATGTAATGACTACCAACTACAGCCTCTGGTTGATGGCTAACAGGAGGTTGTGGTGGCAGGTCGTTGTTGCTGAGAGTTGGTTCCTTTCTGGGGAGAATAGGAAAAATATCTTCATAGTTATTACCCTCCAGTGTGAAAGACGACGTATTGTACGGACTTGGTGTTGTGGAAGTGTCCCGTCTGGCTTGGATTTCAGGTGCAGTGGTTATGAGTGGTCTGCGCACTTCTGGCCTATTGGTACTTGATGTGATGGGAATATATCGTCTGGCTTGAGTTTCAGGTGGAGTAGCTAAAAGTGTCCGGCGCGATCCTGTATTGGATGTATGGTGTGTCCTTTCTGGATATTTGATATATTTGGCGAGCACGCTGGTGCTAAATTTAGACAAATGTAATTGATCCTTATAAAGACTCTTTTTTTGGTGCACAAACCTGTGAAGTGAATGATGGTGTGTTGTTGATGAAATGTATCTTGTTTTGAGATCATAACTTCTGCAAAATGTTGTTATATATGTCAGCTAGACGGCGCTGGAGTCCATAACTCGGTGATATAATGGAGGAGAAGAAAATGGATGAGTTAGGAAAAGTGTGACGCAATCCGTTCAAGAGTGCCAGCAGTTGAGACCCTGTGATTTGTTGGTTGTTCATGGTGACATTGATACCAATATGTACGATTACCTTTCGAACGTTATGATTTACAGCCAACCTGCTAATCTTGTCTGTTAGCCGGTCAACACCAGCCCCAGGCAGTGGGATTATGGAAACAATGTCTTTGTCTGTGAAGTGGCCACCCGGTCGCTGTATAAACCTTTCATTAAAGAATCGTCAAGTATAATGTGCGTACAGTCAGGTCGTGCTGTCTGTACATGTTGGTTGTCAGCACGTTTCGCCCGTTGTTTCATCCATTTCCGATTGTCAGAAGTCTTTATGTCTCCATGTGGTTCTCCCGATGTATATTGTAGGCATGTGTTGCATGTTAGCAGCATGTTAAAGCACTGTACGTTTTCTGGAGACTTTTCTTGAAGCACTTCGTACCTATTGCTTATTTTGACGTTGTTGTTTATCTTCCTCTGCGCATTGAGGTGTTTGTTGTTTTTTATCTTTCTCTGCACGTTGAGGTGTTTTCATAGTGGTTATCTGTTCGGGATGGAATTGAGCTTCCCCAAGATTTCCCAAGCATGAAGTGGTTGCTTGGTTATTACATGCTTCTTCGGTTTGATCGGTAGAGGACACATTCTGTAAGGTTTGATCTGTTTTTCTCAGCTGCAAATTTTCATCTCGCAGGAGTGCGACTTCAGTCTTGAGAGCATTGTAACCACTGCTTATCTTGCTGTTTGCTTCGATGTTAGTTGAAACAGTGACAATAAGAGCCTTTAGTGACTGTTAATTGTTTAGTGAGTGTGTGGCACTTTACACCCACCTTGGGTATTTATGATGCTCATTTTAAACATTGCCTCAACAAGTCATGTATTATTGATTATTTTTCATGCGTTTTAATGCTTATTGTTCTTTTGTTGTTAAAGAATTACTTCATAAGAGATGTTGAAAGAAAGAATGTATGAGAGGAAATAGTGAAGAAGGGTAGAATGTCAGACGGGCCTGCGTTCGTTCGTTCTAGTTCCTCAATGCGCTGTTTACAGTCGCACGAATGTCCATTGATAGTTAAGATGCTATTGTTATATGAGGCAGGAGTAGTAGTAGGGGGTCTCTATGCATCGTTTTGAGGGCGATTTTGTGAGGGATGGTGAGGGATGGTGAGGGCTGGTGAGGGTTGGTGAGGGATGACGAGGGCTGGTGAGGGTTGGTGAGGGATGACGAGGGAGGCCACTGCCTCCCTCGCCCTCGAGTTGTGGTCTGCCTCATGCCTTCCAGCTCCTTCCTGCTTTTTTAAGTGTCAGCTGTCGTTTTTAATCAGAGCATCGGGGTTAACAATGAAAAGAACAATTGAACTAGGTGGGCAGGTTAAGTGAAGATGAGCGCGATAACTATGGCACCAGGTTTGCTAATTGATTCAGAAGATGTCAGCCGGTGTAATGCATTAATTAGCTTCCCGTTTGTATAGACGACATAAGAGGTGTCAGGTGGTCAACAAACAAGCGGAGTCGGGCGGGGTGGTAAAGTGAGGGCAGTCGGGCTTCAGGTTAGTGAGCAGGGTCGGTCGGACCAGATAGGTTCCGCTTGTTATGACGATGCCGCGTGGTATGACGATTCATATCACCCGGTCGACTATTCTTCGTGTTTTTCCTAGATCGATATTTTTTTTTTTGATTGTCTGTGGGTTAAAAAAGAATTTAAATGGCCGGTAAATTATGCAAGGTAGTTGGTGATATTAATCGGAGTATGTGTAACAAAGGAAAAGATCAATTGAACTAGGTGGGTAGGCTCAGTAAAGATGAGTTCGATAACGGCGGCGGCATCGTTCCTAATTGTTTCACAAGCTGTGACCAGCTGTATAACCCTTCCTTGTCTTCACATTTGTATGGTAACACTGACGCATTGCAGATGCCAGCGATGGTAAAGAAGAAAAAAATAATAATTATCTTCCCGTTTGTATAGACGTACACAAGCTAGTTGGTACCATAGGCTCCCTCATATGGAGGTGATAGGTTCGAAGCTCGATTCTTTATCGTTGGTAAGTGTATGGGGTGCGTAGAGGGGCATAGGGGATGTGGTGGGATATCACCAGTGTGTAACAGGGGTGTCTAGTTGTTGTCAATGCGCTTGATAGGTTCGAGTCCTACTGTGTGGTGGAGTAGTGTAGTAGTAGTAGTCAAGGTTGTAACGGAGATAGGTGGTGTTGTAGGCATCGTTTGAGAGTCGAAACACGAACCTGGTTGATAAGGGTGTCCACCCTAGGCGGCTCTTTTAAGTGTATACTAAGCCGTAAATGTATAACAACGTGTCTAGTTGCTGCCATAGCGCTTGTCAGGGTCGAAACCTACTGTGTGGTGGGGTAGTGTGGCAGTGGGCGACTATGTAACGCAGCTAGGTGGTATCATTTGCGGTTCAAATAACGCCCCTGGTCGCTAACTATACCCAACATAGGTGCCAGAGAAGCGAATGCAGCGGTATTGCTTTGCATTTTCCTCAGAAACCGCAGTTCCAAGCCAGCAGATTCAGCGTGACTGTTCAGTATCTTCACATTCATACAAAAGCATAGGTTCTATGTAGCACCGCAACACTCTTTTTCTCGTAGCAATTGCCATCTTTTTATTGGTCGCTATGTTTTTCATCTTGCTATTCACTTGTTTCAGAATATTCTCATTTACACGTATATTACATCGTGGTATTTCGTTCTTCCTAGTGACAATCATAAGCCGTGTCGTTTTATAATTTAATTCTAACCCTAGTTGTTCACTGTGTGCAACAACCGCCTCCACTAAATATTACAGAGCCTGCGCAGTGTCTGTTGATTACATGAATTATATGAAGGCAGTTGACAATTTAAATTAGATGAAGTTATTTTATTACAGAAATTAAATGAAGACATTTGACTAGAAATATTTAATAAAACGACGAAAAAACGGAGATCTACCGGCGTGAGAAAAGCATATAACTATGTTAATGTCAGTTCTTGTGAACATATTTAACAGAAGCATTCTGAATAGTATTTGAATATTTAGCTTTAATGTGAAATCAGTACGGCTGTACCGATCGGAAACAAGAAGAATGACTAAAACAAATACTAATAAACAACAAACATTTATTAACTGGTACCCATGTAGTTCATCCTTGGCGTTCATATTTCATTCGACAATTAGTATAAGACCTAAAGTCACATATGCGGCTTCAAAATATGTTTTCATATCATATGTAAATATAAAGATATATTCAAGGTGATTTCTAAGGACAAAATTCCGCATGTCACACGTTAGAAAAGACATGTCGCTCAAACTTAAACATTAAGAGTGGAAGAAAAGTGTGTTGTAGATACGGTTTTTCATTTGTTTCTAGTGGGACTTGGTAATTTGTTGTTCTATCTGGTCTTGATATGTATATTTTCACCACATCTTCACTGATGTTTTTCATCTTGTCTGCTCATTGCGCCCGCTTCACAGTCATAAAAAAGTACAGGTTCTATGAAAGACAGAGACATTTTGCGGTTATTATTAACCAAAATGACAAATTTGAGGTCGGTTGGCTAGGTATATAATGATAACAAAGGTAGCTAGTTTTAGAAAACGAAATAGACGTGCTACCATACAGAATTGGTGTTACAGATTTCGCCTACTCCTCACCAAAATCAGACACCGAAGAAGGGTAATGACATTTTTACAGTTGCGAAGTGCCGTATTAGAAGCCCAAATATTAACCTCAAGGTGCGGGTTAATCCAAAGCTAGTGAGTGTCTTCATTCTGATCTAGAGTTGTTTACCGTGCCTCCCACGCAAATAGAGGTGGAATAGTGACTATGTGTAGCTTAACTGCGGTGGCACCATCTGGAGATATTAATCAGATACTTGGTACCCAGTGAAGATGACAGATAACTGATTCGGGATAGGTCGCGTGGTCCTCAACAAAACATACAATGAAATAACGGTGAAATGAAATGTTGCGTCTCCGCGAAGCATTATTTTAGAAACCAAAGATTACAATCGATCTGAGAGGGTAACAATAAACAGGTTAATCCTACCAGAAAGAGGTGTCTTATACAGTGGGTACCAACGACAGACAGCTGGCCAAAAAGAACAATACGGGTCTAGAGGGTACCATAGATCATATGGAGGTAACAGCTTCGATTCCGACGGGGTTGTGTGACGGAAATATTGGTTGTTTTAATTAGCTGTGATGGAGTTTACATCTCCGATCAACAGGTTTTGAGAGGTCTAAATAGGCAGTATTTTAAAGAATTCAAGTATATTATTACAAGTTAAATTACATAATAAAATAAATACAGTGATGTGTATAAAATTATAAAAAACAAAAAAGTAAAAAACACCAGTGTTACATTAGCAAATAAGTGAAAAACACAACGGTATGAATACATTGGTGTATTAGTTACATACAAATGGTACATACAACATGCCCTCATGCAAGCGTAACGGCCTAGCTGTTAAATCACATGACCGCTATCTGTTCTATATTGCGACCAAATTACACCGATCGCCCCTCACGGCAGCGTAACAGGCTAACACTTAAACAAAGCGACCGCTATCTGTTCTATATTGTTGCCAACAATTATGTGCATGCCGCCATCATTTGATGTGAGTTTGATGATGAAGCCTTTCAGGAAACAACCATAGAGACATAGTAAAAGTGTAGTGAGAATACAAATCCAAGCGTATTGACTCTCGGTGTATCGTTATTCAGTTAACGTTTCCTGTTTCCTGCTCCAGTCTATTGTTGTAAAATCTTACCGAGGTGGACACTGTGGACCAAACCTACATGAGTGAAGTAGGATAGATACGGTTGTCATATGTGTCTTATAGGGATTGGTCATTGGTTTTATAAAAACTTATCGATGGAAGAAATGGCCCTTATACTACAAACAGAATAAACATTTACATTAATAATAACCACAACAAACACAGGACCAGCTACACTGGAGGTGATAAAAGTGACAGTCTGCTTAGAGAAAACAGCGAATTTTCAACGAAAACATAGTCTATGTGTTATCTCCTTGGAAACGTAAATCTGGTTATATTTAAATCACCCTATGCACTCATGTCTCCCATGAAAACTAGCGTAATGTCTGAAGAAGTCAAATTTGAGGCTTCAAAATATGTTTTCGTAGTATATGTATATATGAAGATATATACATGTATTTTCTAACAACAAATTACCGCATGTTGCGCTTTACGTCCATACACAAGTATAGGTTCTATGAACGACACAACACCTACAAGTTGCTAAGATTGGCACCGAGTTACCAACAGCATTTCTGTCTAGAGTCAATACCACAAAAGAGGTATTTCAGAAAATGAAACGTGTCTTAGGTGATAAGTCACTATCATTGAAGGAACAAATAAATAAACTTTCAACAATAAAATTACAAAAATTAATTTTCGACAATAAAAATTAACAATTAAATTGCCACCAGAAACATTCAAACTAGAAACAATAAAGAGAAATTTACTGTATAATTTTTATTGTCGAAAATTAATTTTTGTAATTTTATTGTTGAAAGTTTATTTATTTGTTCCTTCAATGATAGTGACTTATCACCTAAGACACGTTTCATTTTCTGAAATACCTCTTTTGTTGGCCGTATTCTGCTCTTAAGCTCTTTTGTGTACCTACCATCTGAGGTTATAAATGACCTCAAGTATATAAAATTATCCACTTGATTAAGCCTTTTCTCTTCTATTTTGATCTATCTATTAGAGTTCTTAATATATATCTTGCCTATTGTGTCTCTTTTCCTTCCATACATCCTTACTACTCGTCACCTCTTTTCACCCTTTATTGTCTTCCTTATTCTTCTCATTGTAACACTGAATAGCATCATAATTTTATAGCCGTCTGTAAAGAAGATCGTTTGTTATTGGTATTCTTCTTAGCAGTGACCATCCTGGTTGATGCTCATAGTCATTGTCTAATAAAGCGTCTAGTCGGATAGGGGACAGTCGATTTATCTCCAGTAGGTTGGGGAATTTACCCAGTCAACAGAAAACCGGTTGTGTTGTAAGTAAAGAGAATGTTAGTGTTAAGTGATATGAAACGTTGAAAATTGGTTAGAAGATGTATTCACTGGTATTCAATGGGTCAATATGGCAGATGTTGTATTAAGAAAGACCGGCCTCGCAACAGACACTGTTGGTTGGTTGTGAAATGACACAGTGAAATAGAGGTGGAAAAAGTGAGAAATTAAATTTTCACTAGACTTCTAGAAAACACCTGCAGTGTTGATAGCTGGAACAATCGAAGATTAGTATAGCAGACATTGTGGTATGGAAAGTTGAAGATATCAGTTATGGGAAATGGATCTTTGCTGACGAATACTCAGATGATATCGAAACTATCCCAAGTGGAGCCATAGACTGCATTGCCATAAATGTTGTTATTACTATGTCGTTGAAGCTCATGTACAACGAAGGTTTGGAGCTCTTGGTGCTGTGACATGGAAAAGTTGTGAAGCTATCTATGAAAGACAGAGACACTTTGTGTTATAAAGAAAAAAATCAAGAGTATGGAGTGATGAATGATTAGTCTGTATAAGTGGTTCTTAAACAGAAACACTGGAATGATAAGTTGAAGCTTTCAGTAATGTAAAAGAGGGAAAGTGCTGACGTTGGTGATTATGTCTTGTGAAATGTCTTTTCAAATAAAAGATCAAGACACGTTTGACATAACTATAGAAGCAACATTTTTCCTACTGTTTTTAAGTTTAGTTGAAATATTTATCTGTTTGGCCGATCTTTTTTCACCTTTGGTTAACAAATTTGTCCTACTTTTTACAATTTTGGACGAGACATTTCTTTACTTGGTCAATATTTTGCCCCTTTTGGTTAACATTATTTCCTACATTTTATGAATTCGAACGAGTCATTTATAAGTTTGATCGATATAGTTTCAACTTTGGTTAACACAGTTTCCCACTTTTAGTAAGTTTGGCGGAGCTTTTTATAAGTTTGGTCGATATTTTTCACATTTGTTTAACAAAGTTTCCTAGTGTTCATAAGGTTAGCAGCGATATTTATAAGTTTGGTCAACATATTTCTTTATTTACCCAACCTTTTTATTACTTTGGTTCACTTATTTTCCTAGTTCGGTCGACATGTTTCTTAGTTTGATCAATATTTTCCCCTGTTGGCTAACACATTTTCCTACCTTTTATAAATCTGGGTAAGCTATTTTTTACTTGGCCCTATTATTTCCTACTTTTTATAATTTGTTGAGATATTTATGTATTTGACCGAC
This sequence comes from Cepaea hortensis, assembly GCA_963921405.1. Taxonomy (NCBI): domain Eukaryota; kingdom Metazoa; phylum Mollusca; class Gastropoda; order Stylommatophora; family Helicidae; genus Cepaea; species Cepaea hortensis. The sequence goes on along the minus strand of CAWUFQ010000091.1, from coordinate 97,271 downwards.
CTTTTCCCATTTCGGTTGACAAATTTTCCTACTTTTTACAAGATTAGATGAAATATTGCTCTCTATGTCGATATTTTTTTCTCATTAGGTTAACAAATGTTCCTAATTTTTATAAGTTTGTTGTAAATGTTTCTTTACAGGGTCAATATTTTTTCTCCTTAGGTTAACAAATTTTCCAATTTTTTCATAAGTTTAGATGAGACATTTATAAGTTTGACCGATATTTTTCATATTTGGCTAACATTATTTCCTTCTTTTTATGAATTCGGACGAGACATTTATAACTTTGACAGATATTTTTCACCTTGGTTGTAGAAATGAAAATTTTCTACAATCTATAGTAGGTGTGGGTAATACACAAAGTGAGCAAGCAGAATTAACTGGTTGTGTTACTATGGTGGTCAGCGTATTTAAAATGATATTTTTAACTTTCTCGGTACTGTGGTAAAGAGGTAATTGCATAATTACGTTTATATCTATTGTTCTCAATCAGAGGCCGAAAAAAACATTGTCTTGTCTTGTGGTATTGACTCTAGACAGAAATGCTGTTGGTAACTCGGTGCCAATCTTAGCAACTTGTAGGTGTTGTGTCGTTCATAGAACCTATACTTGTGTATGGACGTAAAGCGCAACATGCGGTAATTTGTTGTTAGAAAACACATGTATATATCTTCATATATACATATACTACGAAAACATATTTTGAAGCCTCAAATTTGACTTCTTCAGACATTACGCTAGTTTTCATGGGAGACATGAGTGCATAGGGTGATTTAAATATAACCAGATTTACGTTTCCAAGGAGATAACACATAGACTATGTTTTCGTTGAAAATTCGCTGTTTTCTCTAAGCAGACTGTCACTTTTGTCACCTCCAGTGTAGCTGGTCCTGTGTTTGTTGTGGTTATTATTAATGTAAATGTTTATTCTGTTTGTAGTATAAGGGCCATTTCTTCCATCGATAAGTTTTTATAAAACCAATGAACAATCCTTATAAGACACATATGACAACCGTATCTATCCTACTTCACTCATGTAGGTTTGGTCCACAGTGTCCACCTCGGTAAGATTTTACAACAATAGACTGGAGCAGGTAACAGGAAACGTTAACTGAATAACGATACACCGAGAGTCAATACGATTGGATTTGTATTCTCACTACACTTTTACTATGTCTCTATGGTTGTTTCCTGACAGGCTTCATCATCAAACTCACATCAAATGATGGCGGCATGCACATAATTGTTGGCAAAAATATAGAACAGATAGCGGGCGCTTGGTTTAAGTGTTAGTCTGTTACGCTGCCGTGAGGGGCGATCGGTGTAATTTGGTCGCAATATAGAACAGATAGCGATCATGTGATTTAACAGCTAGGCCGTTACGCTTGCATGAGGGCATGTTGTATGTACCATTTGTATGTAACTAATACACCAATGTATTCATACCGTTGTGTTTTTCACTTATTTGCTAATGTAACACTGGTGTTTTTTACTTTTTTGTTTTTTATAATTTTATACACATCACTGTATTTATTTTATTATGTAATTTAACTTGTAATAATATACTTGAATTCTTTAAAATACTGCCTATTTAGACCTCTCAAAACCTGTTGATCGGAGATGTAAACTCCATCACAGCTAATTAAAACAACCAATATTTCCGTCACACAACCCCGTCGGAATCGAAGCTGTTACCTCCATATGATCTATGGTACCCTCTAGACCCGTATTGTTCTTTTTGGCCAGCTGTCTGACGTTGGTAATCACTGTATAAGACACCTCTTTCTGGTAGGATTAACCTGTTTATTGTTACCCTCTCAGATCGATTGTAATCTTTGGTTTCTAATATAATGCTTCGCGGAGACGCAACATTTCATTTCACCGTTATTTCATTGTATGTTTTGTTGAGGGCCACGCGACCTATCCCGAATCAGTTATCTGTCATCTTCACTGGGTACCAAGTATCTGATTAATATCTCCAGATGGTGCCACCACAGTTAAGCTACACATAGTCACTATTCCACCTCTGTTTGCGTGGGAGGCACGGTAAACAACTCTAGATCAGAATGAAGACACTCACTAGCTTTGGATTAACCCGCACCTTGAGGTTAATATTTGGGCTTCTACTACGGCACTTCGCAACTGTAAAAATGTCATTACCCTTCTTCGGTGTCTGATTTTGGTGAGGAGTAGGCGAAATCTGTAACACCAATTCTGTATGGTAGCACGTCTATTTCGTTTTCTAAAACTAGCTACCTTTGTTATCATTATATACCTAGCCAACCGACCTCAAATTTGTCATTTTGGTTAATAATAACCGCAAAATGTCTCTGTCTTTCATAGAACCTGTACTTTTTTATGACTGTGAAGCGGGCGCAATGAGCAGACAAGATGTCATCCCTCACCAACCCTCACCAGCCCTCGTCATCCATCACCAACCCTCACCAGCCTTTCCATCCCTCACCATCCCTCACAAAATCGCCCTCAAAACGATGCATAGAGACCCCCTACTACTACTGGCAGGTACTTCTTCAACAATGTCTACTTTTGGTTCTATGTTGTTTTGGATGCGCTCCATTGGGTATTCAATGGCCAAGAGTACTGGTGGGTTGGCAGGCCTCGTATTGATGTTGTCATGTACACTCGTCGGATGAGTTAATTGACAAACATTGTTTGCTGATGTGCTGTCTACAGCTTTAGTTGTGGGCTGTGTAGATTCAGTGAATGTCTTTATCGAGTTTTCAAGCACAACAAAATCTACTTTTAGCCAAGAATTAATGTTTTCAATATTTCCTTGTGTCATTAATTTATTTTTCGTGTGGTACAAATGTATCGTAATCACTGGCGTCGTAATCAGGTCTTCAACGTGGGCCCCGCTCTTATCTTGTCTGGGTTCAATTTGTTCAAGCTTGTAGTAGTTGAGTAGACAAGTTCGGAATGCAACATAATGGAGTGTGTTGTTAAAGGAAACTATAACACACTGTCCTGGGTTGGTGTGTTTGACGACTAGGCCGGTGGGATTCATGCACTTGGATAGCTTGTTCTTCACGGCCCTCTCTTTGTTTAGTCTGTATTGACAGCCGATCGTAAACTGGAGCGAGTCCTTTCACCATTCACTTCCAATACCGAGCGCTCTCCTTCCCCTGAAATTATTGCACAATGTTGCGAATTACTAAACTTGAAGATTGTTATCTAACCACGCCGCAGGCAATTTGAGGTCCCGTGTAGTGGTTGGTTGTTTCTAACACGCCTTGTGCACTTGGTTGGTTAAAAATTAATAGTGTTCAACCATCACTCAAAATGAATATTATATATTACACGCTTGTTTGCGATAATCAACAATTGTATTAATTTAAAAACTATTTAACCACACCCACGGAATCACAACGAGCACATTGATATACAAATCCATGAAAGGTGATTTCAGCTTGGAGTAATAATAATCCGAAAAGTAAGAGATACGAAAACACGTCTTAACTCTCAAAATCAAGAGAGATGCAAAGGTAGATCGTTAAAATATAATGCAAATAATAGAGGGCCAAGAATAGAGCCTTGCGGTACTCCAGTATTGAAGTTGTGGTTTGGGACAGGTATTTATTGCTTGATACAACTTGCTTTCTGTTTAATAGGAAAGATGTTATTAGAGTCAATATATTTAGACCAATTTTCATTGTCTCTAGATTCTTTAATTAAAATGACATGGTCTATCATATCAAATGCTTTCCTGACATCGAAAAACACATTTCCACATATAATGTTGTTTATATTCTGGTGCCAATTTTCTATAATGTTTGTTAGGGCCGTCTGGCAAGAATATTTTGGTCGAAATCCTGATTGACTGTCAACTATAAGCTTGTTGCGATCTAAATACTGTAATGTTACTTTCTGGATGTGTTTTTCTAGTGGTGTAGACAGTGACGTTAGTACGGAAATCGGTCTATAATTGCTCAGGAGACCATTGTCCAATGAACCAGATTTAAGAATAGGAAAAACTTTAGCGATTTTGAGAGCTGATGGAAACTGGCCTTTGGTGAGGGACTGATTATATACATAGGTTAGTGATACACATATCACTGGCGCAGCACAACGGAGAATCCGATTGCTGATTCCATCTAATCCAGATGAGTTTATATTTTTGAGGTTACTGAGGTGAGTGAATACGTCAGTGATTGTCATTAGCGGTATGTAGGAAAGAATATTCCTGGGGCATCTATTCTCGCAAAACGATGCCAGTAAAGATAAGTTACAAGGAGCATGTGGTATTGAAGCCTTCGACTGGTCTATGTCAGTTTGAAAATAAAATTACTGAATTGGTCGCATGAAATATGATTCGATGGTAATGAATGTGAGAAGGTATGTTTGTTTGTCAAGGTGTTAATTGCCTTCCATATTTCCCTACTATTTGCTTTATCTATTACTAAGTTCTTAAAGTAATTTTTCTGTTCTCTTCGTATGGTATATTGAACTTTGTTTCTAAGAGTACGGTATGAGCTGAGATCCCGCTTTTTGTGTGCTTTATCTCTGTCTCTCATAGTTTCAAGTACTTCCTGGGTGCTCCAAGGTGATTTGACGTGATGATTTACTCGAACTTTCTTGATTGGCACATGTCTATCAAACACATCAGTAACGGTCTTCATCCAGAATTCCGAAGCATCATCTGGGTCAGGTAGTTGATAAACATTGTCTAGAGGTGAACTGAGCAAGTAATGTAAAAATGCGTTTTGGTTAAAATTTTTGTACCTTCTATATTTTACACTTACGTGCTTATGTTTGGGAGTCTTAATTCCTTTTTTAGACCATGTGCAGCATATTGGATAATGATCGCTCCTTTCACAATTGGGTACGGAGTATTCTATGATGTTGTCTGAGCAAGTTACATAAATGCGATTTATATTTGTTGAAGATGATTTTGTTATTCTAGTAGCGTGTTTTACTATTTGCTGGAAGTTGTATGATACAATTATATTTTCTCATAATACGTTGGGCTTGTTGGTGTCAGTGCTAAAGTCTCCGAGTAGTATAATTTCCTTCCCGGAAGCGAAACCCTCATCCATCATGGTAGTGAAGTGTGCATACCAGACGTGTCCAGCACTGGGATTTCGATAGAGGTAGCCAATTATCAGGGGTGTACGGTTTTGAAATTTTAGCTCCAGCCAGATACATTCTATTTTGCAAGTTTCAAAGCCTAGCTTACGGTGAACATTTAATAAATTAGAACCAAAGGCTCCTATGCCTGTTTCGTGCTTCTTACAGGGATCTCTTCTAAAAACGTTATACCCTTTATTATCGATGTCCTCATCTGGAATGTTTTCATTTAGCATACTTTCACTAAGGCCAAATAAATGACAATTTTGATTAAGAATAAAGGATAACTCTGACATTAAAAAAAAAGGTGGCAAATGTTTAAGTGCCCAATGCGTATTCCTGACTTACTGAGCTGGTGTTGAAACTTCTTAGACATTTCACCCACGGAGTAAGTGTAAATTAGTGAAAATTAAGCAAACATAGAACATCATGAAACATCACAATTACATTAACATACAAAATACCAGCAATACAAATCGATATGCAAAAGACAATATTATAACTATTAAACAAATGATACCAAAAGAGATAGTGAATACACAGAACAACACGAATTACAACGTATGAACATACATCAACTAATTAACACGAAGGAACTACTTCGCAAGCTAAGTTATCAGTGGCTATCCATAAGAATGAATAAATGACTATACAAGTCAATGTTTCTGTTCAAAATTGGATTTCTCACACTGGAAATAAAACGCTAAACAGGAAACAATTAAAGTTCAAGGAGGAAGCTCTGTTTCCAGTATCAATGCGTATAGGGCTGTTTAAAATACACATCCTATCTTAGCTGAAGTGCTATATAGAACCAGTTCTGCTAAATGGCAATGAATCTTACGAACACAATATACAACAATAAGAAAAAAAAAACAGCTTTCTTCGGTCATGTGAGAGAAGAGAGGCATTAGAGAACACCGTGACAACTGGAAAGATTGAAGGGCAGACATACAGGGAGAGACCAAGAAAAATGACGATAAATGGACTGAGACGGATGCATGGAGGAATATCATCAGCAGAGTTAATCCAGAACAACAACGGCCGAGATCTGTGTAGAACCATGAACGCCTACACCAGCTAGCAGGGGACTTGAAGATGATGGTGATTAGTGTTAGTGCTAATTTCATGTTTTCCTTTAGATCTGTTTGTGTTGTTCCTGAGGAAGATTAGCACAATCGAAACGTCGTTTGTTATATCGTATAATACTTATTGTTATATTATTATTTTGTTGTTGTTAATTTTCCCCATGTGATTTACGTTTGCCGTAGTCGAGTTCGATGTAAAGTATGCACTCCATATCCGTGTTTAGTATCTCTCACATTGCAGGAATCACACATACCTGTTTTTATTTCCAATTGTTTTATCCTGCTGCAGCCGGAACATTTCTTATCTTTACTTTCAGTAGTTTGCCATAAACACGCAAGGACAGACAGACAGACAGACAGGCAGGCAGGCAGGCAGGCAGGCAGGCCGACCGACAGGCAGGCAGGCAGGCAGACAGAAAGAAAGAATGAAAGACAGACAGACAGACAGGCGGGCGGGCAGGGAAGCACATACATACATACATACACATACATACATACATACATACATACATACATACATACATACATACATACATACATACATACATACATACATACATACATGCATGCATGCATGCATACATACATACATACATACATACATACATACATACATACATACATGCATGCATACATACATACATACATACATACATACATACCTTCATACATACATACATACATACATACATACATACATACATACATACATACATACATACATACATACATAACAGGATGTAAACTAACAGGATATCCTGTTTGGCATGTCTTGTAGGACATGCTGTGTGGATTACTTTGGTGCAAGACGTAAATTTATTCATGGCGCCATTGTCATGTATTCCATTATCCTTATTGTGTCAACTATGTAAAATATCGGTAGTATTTTTTTTTTATTCACACTGACAAATATCGATTTTGTTTGTCGTGTAACAATATACGTCTACTGTGTTTACTATATTGTAAGTGGTGTCATAGCGACAGGTCGCATTGAGTATCAGTGTAGGAATTTGAAATACAGAGCTGTTATAACGGAGCGAGTCTGAATGCAACTGTAGCTGAGTGTAACTGTAGGAAATCAAGACAACTCCTTGATGATAAATAAGTGTCTGTTTAATTATGAAGGTTCTCTGGTTCAAAAATTGTAGACTCCAAATATCAAAGCTTGTTGACAGTTAGCCAGCTGATCGTTACTAACCCCCTACGTCAGCACGTGAGCGTCACTCAAATCTCTAACTACCGTGCTCATTCGTGCTCATTCCCTTTCCCCTTGCGCAGCATCTTGCGTACCAAACTAACTAAAGCCCATATAACAGGTCATACTGTTATATTACCTTCCCACCCCAACAAGACTTTTCCCTGAAAAGTCTTAACTCTCAAACCCCAAGTCTATGACCCAAGTCACTTAACCCAAAAATCACACACAATTTAAATTACCTCTTCTTCATTTCTGTAATATTTTTAAGCAATCCGCTTACATAACTAGCATCAACCCATCTAAACCTAACTCAACTCCCAACTACAACATTCATATGCCTCTAACTCTAACCTGGAACGAACCCTTATTCATTACACTTCTCTCTATCCCAACAATTTATCTTATAGCCAGCTGCTCTATACTTTTTCTTCATTATAATATCCACATACATTATCTGTAAAATTTTACCGTATAATATTCATTCACAAAGCAAGCCGCTTCATTTTATACAATATCGATCTAAATTATGATTGACAAAAATGGAAGATTCAGGTATCAGACTCTCACTAACATCAACGACACAGGATAGAAAAGAAAGATAGGAAAGTGGTTGGTGTGCACCAAAGATGAGTAAGAAATTAGTATCTCTTATCACATTTATCCTCCCATACACTTTCAAAACTTTATAAAAATAAAGTTTTCCAAAAACCCGAATCACATAATCTGCCAATCTTCATTTTTGATAAATGCTCTTTTCAAAAGTTATATCAATCCAAAAAAAATGTCAGCCTTCTATATTCAGTATTAAAATATTATTCCGACCTATATTATTTGTGCCGTCAATATATGCTTGGCCTTTTTATGGCTTTAGTGTTCTTATATTTTAATTTCCCCTTCTTGTTTCATGTTGTAAGTACGGCTTCCCCCTTGCATATTCTTATTCCCCGTCTTTGAGTTAAACCACTCTTCCCATGGCTTTCAATCCATGTATTAACGCTGTTCAATACAGCTCCTATTTTATCCCCCCTCCCCCATATCCATGTAACGCTGTCTATATTCAGAGTTAGCAACTGGTAACAAGTTCTAACAACTTAATGACAATGCAAAACAATTAAACATGATAACTAATTTATAATAAAACCCTTTTCTCTTGCCTACCTAATCTTACTCAGTCCCAGCTTTTGCTGACAACCGCAGTTAAATCCCTTGTTATATAAATGTCTCTCTAGTCCGCTCCTTCCCAAACACAATCAAAAGGTCCTTTGGGCCTTACCTATTAAAATAATTCATATAACTTACTCCCTGACCACTACATCCTCTTCTCCAGCAACTCAGGAATACTTCATATCAGCTTCCCTATTAATTTCGCAACCCACTACTACTATTATGGGTAATACCTCCTAAAACCTCAATTTGTCACTTCATGCCGTTATCAACAGCAATAAAAATACCGCCACTAAACTCATGTCTGTGACCTTCTAACCTATCTATCCCATCTCTGTCTATCTATTATTGACATTCCCATACTTTTACTTTATGGCTTTTAAGTCAGGTCCATATGCTGTAACCCAAAAATTAATATCGCTGTTCACTTACTGTAAACTTAACTTCTACTCTTTGTCATTCATCTCGTCCATTGCTGCAATCACAGCACGAACAACAACATTCGTTGTTCATATATTATTAATCCTTTCCCCATGGCTCTCAGTCCATGTTTATTCCCATCGTTGCTGATAACCACAGCCATTACCCTTCATAATTCACTATACATCATCTAATCTCCCAACTATTGTACTGATATCTACAGTATATGATTACTCTTCGTACTAAAACATGGCATTCAATTCATGTTTTTCTCCTTACCATATTTTCTGAACGTAACTATGTATCCAGAACTCCCAAAGACCCATTACTAAGTCTCTCTCTTTAATATGGACCTGTTTAATTTTCTAACTCCCCACATCTGAACGTCAAAGGAAAACTAATTTACACATAGTCAGGGCAACCCAAGAAGTAACATCATTATAACTTTTGCAATTAAAAATAACTAACCAAGGTATATATAACTTAAATAAAATTACAATTCATAATTAACTGGAGTCAAGACAAATCAAAAATAGAACAACAATATCACCCCCCCCCCCCCACCCCTTGGTTTTCACAATGCTGTCATATATCCCCACATTTTTCAAAATAAATATACATAGTGAAATAATAATCAAATTCACATAGAAATCAACTACTTATTGTAACTAAACAACATTGGTCTCTTATACGGACCAATGTAATACATATCTATTCACTACAAGGAACACAAGTCATGCCTATATACTCTTACAACAGTAACAAAAACAAAACAACTCAATGCTAGGCCAATTATTAACCTGCCTTAATCCCTATATATATATATATATATATATATATATATATATATATATATATATATATATATATATATATATATATATATATGTGTGTGTGTGTGTGTGTGTGTGTGTGTGTGTGTGTTACCTACATACTATATTCTCATCATAACGCAGAACAATATCTGTTCCCTCAACAAAAGTCATTAATCAACAAATGACCATTGAATATCTCCCTTCACAACATTCCATCTGTCACAAAACTAAGCCACCGCGACACCACTGCACTTGAAATACTAACCAAAAAATTACTGTAAACTACAGCTTAAATTGCTCCATTTACAAACTATCTCAGCACACCACAACTCATCTACTCACCAAGGAAAACTGCAAATCAGCACACCTATTTTTTTTTTAACCTAATTGTTTCCCTTGAATTTGATTTGTACCAACATTCATCCCGTTTATCACGGTGTCTCCACAATGCTACAACCACAAACGAATGTCTATTTACTATAGACTTCACCAACACATCTAGCTACTAGATTTGTCAATAACTAATTCTACTTTTAAGTCTCTCGTCCACCCGACGCAACCAACGTTTCATTCTCCTGTATCAGTAATTTCCAACATTTCACCACAACAACTCTAAGCTATCCTCAACTCTCTCCTAGCGTTCTCACACCGCGATGATAGTCAAACCAGTCACATTTATCGGAACACATTCTATAGTGCTCTATTTATAATACTCCGATGTTCATTTGGCTAATCACATTCTCTCCTTCTCTTGCTTACATCATTCATCTTTAACTACTACTCAAGGTTACTCCTATTTATCGGGACTCTTTCAGAAACAGTAAGCAACACCGCATATGACTAACGACAAACCTCACTCCGATTGGGCAAACCATCTTCTCTCATTTCTCTGTAGCAGGCATTCTTGCTTCGACATGTCTCTGCCAACAATACTAAATCTGTTTTATGAAACGTCATTCAAAACGTTAACTCTCTTTCTGTCAGCCTGTCATAGAATTTTCATTAATTCTGTCCAACACCACACATTCCAAACAAAAGACATCGCACCTTTCCAATCACCTTCTTTATACCTCCCAACTTTCGCATACTCACTTACTCTGTCCTTTACGAAATCACCGGTATGTTTTATCAGCGTCACCCATCAGCCACTCCTCGCATATTCGCACGGCGCTCGTATTTATACTTCTCATATGCATTGACCATTGTGTACTAACAACCTCGTTCTCATCTCATCATTATTCTCGTATCACGACACCCTGGTGTGCCTATACTATTACTCACCGCAGCCTAAGCGTTTCGATCACTTCCACACACAGTGACACAACCTCTCTTCACAGCATTTCAAATCTAAAACATATCAACCACCCTGTATATCCATACGCTGCTACCAATCATCACCTGACATCATTCTGTCCATGTATTCCAAACAGATGGCCTTTCGAAACTTCACTGTTCACTTCATTCTCTAATCAGCCCGACGAACACAAGTTTGTCTACACGTTTAGGCACGCAAAGACACCGCATAACCAAACAAATCACTCTATTCACTCAACTGCTCACTCACTTCTCCTCAACCTCCTCATCCTACACTATTAACGCATCGGGTTATCTCACCTCTGTTAATGCTACTATATCTGCTTCTCAAACCAACAAGCGAAGCTTTAATTCTATCTCAGACATCACGTCATTTTTCATACTCTAATTACTATTCTAAAAACTCTGAGTCAAGCCCTCTCAAACAACACATCTATTCTAGTACTTCGCGTTCATAATTAGTTTACCTTTCTTCATGCAAATTCTGTGCTGAGTCTACCCTACTTAAATCACAACAATTATACATCACTTAACGTGATCAACTCAGTCCATACGGCCATTCCATACAAGGGACCTTTCAATTTCTACATTGTCTACTCTCCCCGCACCACAACCAAACGTTGTATATTCCTTCACTCACCAGCTTTAAAATTATCTATCACTTGCTGTGACTCCCTATCCAAAATAACTACTATTGCCCGCACCATATATTGTGATACTACACCCAAAAAAAATTCATCTGGCCATTTTAGACAGCATCATATGTATAATGCTCAAACCGCAATTTATTTCGTAAGCCAACACAATGCTATATGCCATTCATCATCTTCGGAATTCTAAAAACTATAGAGCGTATCCAACCCGAATATTTCATTGTTTACTGCTACTAGTGTGTGTCTCTCTTCGTCTATCTCATCTTCAGTATCTACAAATGTTAGACTGTCATTAAAGTATTCAGGTCTTAGGGTCATATATTCTCTGATATTTCTTATGTCGTCTTCCGTAGTCGAGTAAATTTCTGCTATCTGTTTATTACTATTGTTCTTCTTAAGTGCTTTCTTTCCATTTCCCTTATTTGTCTTTACTGCGTCGGTCTGCTCAGTATACGTCCGATATATTTTATACCTTCCTCCCTCGTCCTCTGAATAATCACTGTATACCTGTTGATCATAAGTTGTAGAAGAGGAAAC